>JANTBZ010051304.1:0-10331 GCA_024741255.1 Exechia fusca | reverse complement strand
AATAAAGGCAATATCTTCCAAACTAATGACAGTACGAGTATGAGATTTAGTTTGGCTGGCTGAAAGATGACTATGATATACCATAAATTTTGTCTTCATCAAAAATGTTGTTCCTTCCCTATATCTCCCGATACATATTATCCCATGTAGTATGGTGTTTTAACGTTATACACAAAACGGTTCATCGGACCAATTTTGAATTATTATTATTTCTCTCGTTTAGGGCGCGCTGTCCAACAGAAATTACTTTTCTTGAACCAACTAACTAACTTTGTGAGAAATTACAAGGAACAGTGCCTGTTTTCATTTATTTATTTTAAAAAGTTCGTGCAATATTACTTTGATGCATGTAAATGAATGACAATTTTCCCGCAAATAAATCGGTCGCACTTCAGGCCAACATATCAATTAGGATAAATTTCATAAGAAACTCTAGGGACAAATACACTCACCAGTGTCAGTTTTCATAAATTTATTCCAACCAGTTCGTTCGATGATAAAATGACAAAATTCGTTGTGGATGTTTTATTTGTTTGCCCAGTTTGTCTGAACGACAAGACCTTACGTGTTCACACTATATGCCCTATACAATGCTCAAACTTCACAATAAGTTGAGTATTTGGTGAATGAACATACTCAATCATCAAAAGTTCTTGAATACATCCGCTGTGGCCAAGAACCGTTATATAAAATCGTTCGAAATTATGGTGCCATGTTATCATAGAAGTTCAAACATATTTCGACAGCATCAGGTGGAAAGTGATGCAGGTGTACCTCTAAACCGCTGAACGCTTCAAAGACACACTAAAAGCCTGAACACACGCTATAGTCGTAGTTATATAAAACACCAAAAGCTTATTTTCTGTAAGCACACGTTCACCCCATTCTCAACATAATGTTGACTTTGCCTGCCTGCGCCTGCCGAATGTTAACCAATACAATATTTCTTTATTGTATTCGTGATTCAACATTTCCAAATGATATATTGAATTTTAAAATCACGCGCTCAAAATTTGCTCGCAAAAATGACCATAAATGTTAAATGACAAGGCGCAGTCTTCACTTCATCCCTCATGCGTTCACATCGCTATCGGGATCGGGATACGCACACCAAAATCATTCGGCAAGCATTTGCTTGTATGTAACTCGTATCATGTAATGTGCGTTCTGGCCGCTCTTTTCTCGGTTGCTCGTCCACATACTGTATCTCGCACACCGTATGAAACCCAGCGCACACACAGAACACACCGAACTCTGAACACCGCAACCAACACCAGCGCGCATATGTTATTCTGTATGTAATATGTGCCGCATGAAAAACCCTCTGTAGTGCGAGCGCGGAGCGCGCGTATATTTTCTACCCACCGATGGACGACGATACAAACCGAACCACGCACGTACACACACACAATCGCTCACACACACTTTCCGCTTCGGCTGGCTGGCTGGCGAACAGCGAGTTTCTCGCTATAGGGGTGATGTCTCGGTGTGCGTGCGGTGAGTGTGGCTGAATGTGTGCTTCGCATATGGGCCACACAGAACACAGGACATAGCATAAAATGCCGTGCGGCGTTCGGCAAAGGGCTTTTATTGAGTGTGTGCGCGTATGCACCGCATTTCACTGTACGTTTCATACCATTGCGCATGTATAATGTATGGGACATGGGACACGCGGCCGGTGTGCGTGTTGTTTGATGTTGTCGATGCGAAGGGAACGAACAAAAATACAGTCACGCGAAGGGTTGAAAACAATTCCAAACTGTCGAAGCCCGCAACGATTTTGAATTCGAATTCAAACAAAACGATATTTCGCATTCGCACACAGCAGCAGCACACACCGATTCGCACACGACCCCAGAGGCCGCCACCGTCCACCAAGCGATTCCCATCTCTTCATACATTGAAGCGACGAGACGAGACGCTCTTCGTTCGGTTCGGTGGTCCGCCATACAAACATGATTGCGCGTATACGCGCTGCGTGCTTGTCCGCGTATCGCGCGTTGACGATGAAAAAAACTGCGCACCCATTTGTTCCACATTCGACAATGACGTGCCCCACTGCCGATGGCGATCGCCGTCCGGCCGCCATCGAGGCGGTTCGTGGAACGCCGTTTGTCCCGCACATTAATTCCGCCGTACTAACGGGGCCAAAATGCGTTCGTACCGGGGGCCTTGTGCTGGTGCGGATTCGTTTGGTGCCCACAATTTTGTGTACAGTACGGTGCAAACACATACCACAGAGCTCGCAGAGAGCAGAGAGCGCGAGCGGCGCAAACATTAACGCGCAAACGTAGCCGGTTTGCGCGCGCGCTCTCCGCTCTCACTCTCACTCTGTCTTATGTGTTTGGTGCTTGGCGCGCAAACGCAAACCCGCGGCGGCTGTACACAAACAACCGCGCGCAACCGCACTCGCGCGTACAAAACTCGGCTCGCAAACCATCGTAGAGCTCACTGCCAGCCATACGCCCGTCCGTCGCGCAACGTTCGCCTTCATTGCCCAGTTGATACTCGCCGTGTACGCGTCAAAATTTCTGCTTGCTCTACTGCTGCTGCTGCTGCTCACAACTGCTACTGCTGCAAAAGTGTCCATCTTTGGCCATCGATTTCTTTGTGATTTTATTCGGGTAAGTCAGCGCCGCGCTTCTACGAAATGTGCGCCAAGGTGTGGCCAATCGGCGAGGCCGGGTGGCCAAGGGCTGCGGCGACGGGGCGCCCGTGGCGGGTGCCCCCAACCGGAGTGTGTGATAATACGAGGAGGAGTTTGGTGTGAAAAGTTTGTGTGCGGTGTATGATGATGATGTGTTTGTGGGTGATTGCTCGATACAAACGGCGGCCTCGTTCGTTCGCGCGCGCGCGCTCGTTCGAAGCAGCCATTTGCCTGTACCAACCACACACACACACACCAACCGAGCAACTATTCGATTTGGCCAAGTAAATTGAACAAATAGGCAGGATTTTGGACGAAACGTTTGATAATTCCGTGCTTTTCGTCATTTTCTATTGAAAAGAACCTTTTCAGCATTTTCCTAAGATTTCTTATCGTTCACAAAGTCAATTATGAATGCAGCAAGAGTACAGTCGATTATAGAAAACTAATTCCCAGTAAAATTCCTCATTATCGACCTATATATTTCAAACACTTCGTGCACAAACCAAAGTTCAACCTTGAAAAAACATAATCACATTCGTTCGGGAACGAACTTGCATGCGCACAGCAACCGGCGCAAAAACGCACAAACGCACCGGAATCACAGTCGTCGATGTTTTACTAATCGTATTCCCGCCTGTCGCCCGCGCGTCGACATTTTTTCTTCTCTCTCGCGTCGATCCGGATTCGATTTTCGCAGACGGAAAAACCCCCCCCAAATCCCCAGTGAATACCATGGCTGACCGACCGAAGCGCCCCCTCTCCGGCTACATGATCTGGCTGGGCGACCACCGCGAGCAGATCAAATCGGAGAACCCCGGCATCAAGGTGACGGAGATCGCGAAGCGCGGCGGCGAGATGTGGCGCGCGCTCAAGGACAAGTCCATCTGGGAGCAGAAGGCCGTCGAGGCGAAGGAGCGCTACGGCCGGCAGATCCGCGAGTTCGAGGCGAGCGGCGGCTCGATGAAGGACCTGGGCGGCGGCAAGAAGCGCGGCAAGGTCGTGAAGAAGGCGCCGGTGAAGAAGAGCAAGAAGGCGGCCGCCGACTCGGACGACGATGACTCGGCGGAGGAGGACAGCGATTAGAGAGAGCGAGAGTTTCGCGCGCACGCGCGCGCGCGCATTCGATCATCTTCGAGACACGAGACAATTTATCTGTACACCACACACGAGACACACTCAAAACATACAAAAAAAACGTATTCATGTACTATATTGTAAGGGGAGTTTTAACGCAATTGGAGCAGATGAAAAAAACCACACACACACACATACAGATTTGTGATGTCCCTTTTGAATGAAAAACTTGCTGCTGGACGGAGGGCCGAGGAGGAGGCGGAGGAGGAGCTGAGAACAAAACGAAACTAATAAAATGAATGGTAAACCAGAACTGGATGGTTGTGTTGGGCATCATTTGAATGTTGTGCTGCGAGATCAACCAGACGAAATGCAAAGAACATTTAAACTTTGAAAATCATAGTCTGTTTTCCTTCTATTCAGAGTTCATGGTCTCATATGCATAAATGAGATCAGTATAGTCGAAAAGGCACTGGAGAACTTGTATTTTGTTCACGAGGCTTATTCCACCCATATAGCTCATTGATTTGAAACACACGAAAAGTAAGAGTATCACACAAATTTCGTTTCTTCATTCAACATAATTTTATCATAAACGAGAATATCGCGAAAGAAGTCTCATCCTCAGGTTAATGATTTGGGCACACTTGCATAATCTTTCTATTGAGTATACAAACTTTGCTCTAAGTCACTTCAGTAAAAAGTTGTGGCCTATCAACCACTCTCGAAATACAAATTTATTACTGAAACATGGTTATGATCGGAGAGGTGTCTTTCTTGTGACGTACTCAGCCACAGACGATACTTTTGTTCAACGATATTTTCGAATATCATAGTAGAATGTTCATCGAACAAAACTACATTATTACATTTGTTGTGGGACTCTTACTTTTCCTCCAAAACGCGAATGAAACTCAATTTCTAATATGTTTCGATACTAGACTATAGTACATAATATGCACATACGCACCCTAGACACACACCATGCAGCGTGCTCGCTCCGAGATGTCGCCACCATCTACGCAGCGTAGCGTTCGCGCACCGCGCCTACGACCGAGATCTCCCCCAAGAGCCACGCATACATACATATATGGCCGACTGTGTGCTGTGTGTGCTCGGCCCGGTGTGATTGGTGCTTGACAATGCTCTTCGCATACACGATACGAAGGCGATTAAACCGCACGCCACATTTGTTCAATAAACTGCGATGATTCACATACGAGCCGCCGGCCATCGACGTCCGGCCCCAAATCCGGCCGCCGATAGAACCGCATTTGGGCGAATTCCAAAATTCGCGGAACAAACGGCCCGGTTTTGCGTTTGCACCGGGCCCCATAGGAATCGTACCAGCGGGCATATTCTGGTGCGATCATTTTGCACTGGGAACGGCGCACAAAGGCCAAAATACATGGGCGCGAGCTCGCATGCAGTTTGCTGGCCGCATATACACACGCACACACACATGGACGGATGACGCGGGTGTTCGCCGGCAGGCGGCGCTAGTTTCTACGCCATTTTGTCGCTTGTGTAATCGCGCTGCGAGTGTTCGCAAACAAATACGAGCAAGCGAGCGAGCGAGAGAGAGAGAGAGATAGGTGAATGAGTTTGTGTGCGTGTGTGTGCGTACGTGTACACCAACCGTAGAAATATTATCACTCGTATTCGTATATGTATATGCACACCGCAGAGATATGGGAACGCACACAAACATGATGTTTTATGTATGCTCCTCATCGCCGCCGCCTCACACATGTGTTGCTGCGCGCATATGTGTGCGCGCATGTTCCTCACGCGTTCATGTTTATATGTGTGTGTGCGCCAAAGCCAGCCGCAGCCACAGCACGGGCTTCGTTTCAGCCAACTCTTCGACCGTCCATTCATTCCATACGTTGTGTTTCACCGACCCAGCTCGCTTCGCACTCCACGCAGCACTCCTGACATTTCAGCGGCCACTTTCGCCCGCCGATTTCCAACACTTTGTCCACGGGTAAGTGAAAACCGATCTTCCATATATTGCGTCCCACATGCTGGGCAACCTTTTTCCGCCGTGCGCCCCAAAATCGGGGCGCCCGCCGGCCGCCCAGCGGCCGCCGCAGCAGCGGCAATTTCGCTCGGCGCAGTTCGAAACGACTTGGAACGATTTGCGATTGTGCGCCGTTTGCGCTCGGCGTTTTCAGCGGAAGCGTGCGCCCCGGCAGGCCGTGGGCGCTGGCCCCGGGTTTTTTGCGTTCGATTAATTGTGACAAAAGTGACGGGGTGAAAAAATTGATTTCATCACCGAAAATTATCATGTCTGCGTGCGTGTGTGCGCGCACGAATGTGTGAGTCTCTTTGTATGGCGCTCATACACTTCACACACAGCACACGTCGTCCACGTAGTACGTTCGTTCGTTCGTTCGTTCGTCGCTTGATTTTCGTTCGACGCACCGAAAACGTACTACGCTTGCCTTGTGCGATTTGTGCCACCGCGACAGGCCCGACTTTGGCGGCGCACAGCGGCCGAGGGCCGCCACCGGCGGCCAAACGGTTTTCTATGATCCGCCTGAAATTGAGTCGGCCACCGGATGGCATCATTCGTTCGGGGGGGCCGCCTGGCAAAATCGGGCGCTCCGCGCGTTTCGCGCCAAAATGGCGTTCGACACCAATTCCACCACCATCATCGCGCATACGAGAATACACACGTACGCCGCAGTCAGTGTGTGTGAGTGTGGCTGTGTGCTCGAATCGTTCGAACAAATTTTTCGTTCCGAGTTGCTAGTACAGTCTCGCCAGTACGAAACATACACAGCGCGAAGGTTCACACACACAGCAGCAGCAGCAGCACCAGCTCGAGTTTGCGCTTGCGCGAGTTTTGTATGGGCGCATGTTGGTTGGCTGGCTGGCTGGCTGCTGTTGGTTGAATCGCGGTGTGTGTTTGGCACGGTGTATGCGATGTTCATACACCGAGAAAATGGTGTCGTACACCGTCGTAGTGCGTAGTCACCCAGCCAGCCAGCCAGCACAGTACATATGTCGATAACATCCTACACCCAGATAGAGATACATGGAGCTCGTGCGTTTTAACTGTTTCTAGTGAATTAGCTCGCTGTGCAGTATTGATTTTGTATTAAAATTATGCGCAGAAAATCTGGGCATCGCATTTGCATGCGGGGGTCAAATGAGTAAAATGTTCTCGTAACAATTCAGCACAATTCACGATATGACCAACACGTTATTCGCGTGCTGTATTGTTCGCAACATCTTATTACATAAATCGTGTGTTTGTAAACACGATGCGCACGCGCGCACCGCGCCAAACGGGAATTCCGTTTTTGGGCTCACGTGCGACGTGGCGCCGCCAGCGCGTCTTTTAATGCGGGTTTCTTTTTGTGTCTTTGAAATTGCACCGCATTGTCGCACGCATTGACCGTTTCGTTGCCGCCGTGCCATTCAGACGTCACGCGGCATTATGTATTGTTGATCGTCCACGCGTCCTCCTTTCCTCCGCCTCCTGCTGACGCGGGACGGCTGGCCCAGCTATTTCCGTCCTTGCGTGCAATCGCGCGCGCGCGCACGCGTTCAAACGCGCAAACGCGCACGTATTTGAGCTGTGTGTGCGTAGCTGTGTGTAGCGCTCAATCATTCGGTAATCGGTATCTCGTTGCTTCGGAACACGCGCGCACTGTTTTATTACTCCGTGTGACTCGCTTGACACCGCTGCGGCTTCGTATTTTCGGGTAAGGAATCACATTTTTAGTGTTGGATTCTTCAGTGAGTACAAGGTTACGAACATTCTGTGCCTCTGTTCTATCGGTTTTGCCATTTACCCGCCAAATATATAACGAACTTTTCTCGCTGGTGGGTGTGCAGTTGGTGCACAGAAGAGTCTGAGAGCGTGCGTGTGGTTTTCCTTCACGAAAATCCATACAGAACGGTTTTTGGTAGCGCTCTCTCGTCTCCCAGCTTTGTGGCGTGTGGCGTAGCAACATAAAACTGCGCTTGTATTCTCTCTCTCTCTGGGTCGTTGCGGGGTCGTGCCGCTGAAGTGATGGTGGACTCCTGGATATTAAAATTTGTATTCTAGGAAATTTAACAATTATCCGTTTACCTTTAATTGCATCCGGGTGTGCCACCATGTATTGACGTGACTGTACTACGCACTAAACTTGTTCGTTTGGTGTGTCGTTGCCATCCGTACATCGTGCATAATATAGTAGCAGCATAGAGCATAGGCGATATGACGGAATAGTCGTTGCACCCGTTCAAGTGCGAGCGCGCGCAAACTAATACACGGCGAGTCGGTTTGTTTGTTTGCGCATAGCCAACGAAAACTACCTAGACGCACTTTATAAGCACGCATGCATCCATATTTGTGGCCATACACATTCGTTTCCAACGCCAAATTCGAATGTGGTGCACTTTGTGTTGACATGAAATGCTTATTATTTCGTGATATTAATTTGTATCCCTGCGGGATAACCGCAATCGAACCGTGAAAAATATTCCATATTAATATCGCATGCATTGCCATTGACCGCGCTCATGCAAATGTCAATAGAACACAAAATATCGAACACAAACCAATATTATGAAATAGTTGTGAGAATATTCTGTTCGAATATGAGGTTGAGATTTTGTTTTTTCATGACATCGAATCGCATTAAAATTCATAAATGTATGTTCGGATTGTCTGATTGAGTGTGTACCACACTCCAATCATCCGCACCACCACCCCCAACCAACCTGCTGCTGCTGCTGCTGCACTGCAACCAAACGAGCATCGGCGCAATTTCCCAATACACTTGCACACAGTGCACCCACCACACTCCCACACCACGTCGCACAGTCGAGTAATAATTATGTTAATGTTAATGCAAACATACACCGCGCTGAAATCGCGAACGCATGTGCGTGCGATATAATAGGCTTGTTCCAGTGTGTGTGCGTGCATGTGCGGCACATGTGGTTTGCATTTGGCACATCAACCGCGGAATTAACGGTCGTCGTCGCCGCCGCACCGACACACATTTCTCACACCCCCCCAGTCGGTCGCTCGGACGCGCATCCCCCCCAACAATCACATTATAACAACCGCACTTTGAATCGATATGCCAGCACATTTCGGTGTCATTAACCTCCGCGCAACTGTGTGCTTGTATACTCATCGCGTGCTCTGCATTCCCTTTGTCTTCCGCAGGACCTATACCACAAAACCCGAAACCAATCAACAATGGCCGACACCAAGCCCAAGCGTCCGCTCTCCGCCTACATGATCTGGCTGAACGAGCACCGCGAGCAGATCAAGGGCGAGAACCCCGGCGCCAAGGTCACCGAGATCGCGAAGCGCGGCGGCGAGCTCTGGCGCGAGCTGAAGGACAAGACCGAGTGGGATCGCAAGGCGGTCGAGGCCAAGGAGCGCTACGTGAAGCTGGTGAAGGAGTTCGAGGCGAACGGTGGCAACACCAAGGACGCGGCTCCGGCGGCGAAGAAGCGCGGCGGCGGCAAGGCGGCGCCGGCCAAGAAGCCCGCTCCGGCCAAGAAGAGCAAAAAGAAGGCGGACTCCGAGGATGAGGAGTCGGCGGATGAGGACAGCGATTAGATTGGCGGCTGATGAGGAGTAGAGCCAAGGCGGCGGCAGCAGCAGCAGCAACAGCATAACAAGCATGGGCGGACTGGCGAGATGGTCGCCGGTTCGATTTGTGCGAGTGTGTGAGTGTGTGTGTGGAGGTTGTGCGTGCGTATACCTAGCCAAATCAACCCGTTAACCAATTCAGCACCCCACCCCACCAGCCACCACCTAGACCGAAGTCACAGACACACATACACACACACACATACACATGGAGGACAATCCGTCAACACGCCACACACAAACCACAAGACGTTTTTTCTCCTAATAATATTAGTAGTAAGTAAGTACCCAGTGCGCGGTGTTCGAGTTGGCGGATCTTCTGATTTGTATATTCCTTTTTTGTAAACCGATCCGCAACAAGTCCTCAACAAACAACAAACCACTCCCACCACCCAATCAAATGGCCATTCATCAAAATACGATATATAATTGGAAATACTTAGCACATTTACACAACCAAAAACCAACACCTTGAAACACACGCACACACACGCCGGACACGCCGGGGGAATAATGTAAACAGCAGCAGTCCCAATGTGGCGAGCCGCGTCTCCGGTATCCGAGAGACGTTTTCCCCAATTGTATTAGGTTCGATTATTCGTATGTTTTGTGGCGATACGCATGTGAAGGAGCCTCGCTCTGTGTGAGAGCTTCTGTTCTGGTTTCTGGTGCCAGCGTGTGTGTGTGCTTCATTTATAATATATTTTGTGAACACCCAGATGCGCCGCGTAAACACAGAAGTCCGTTTTACACAACACAGGACTCAACACACAGACGACACAAAGATGTAGAAATGAAGAGTATGTGTATTATAATTATAATATAAATAAAAAACGTGAAAATATAAAAACGATTCGGAAATGTGCACATGCGTTTCAACTAGGTGGATGCGATTGAAATGATATACAGTATACCTACTACACAGCTAAGTTACCAAGACACTTGCTGGACTTTGGATCTCATTTGCTCAGAACTAGATGCTTCAAATAAACTAAA
>JANTBZ010051293.1:0-10334 GCA_024741255.1 Exechia fusca | reverse complement strand
TCTGTAGTCATTCAAAGTAGGAAAAATCGAGAAATAGGGTCGATTTAGACCCCAACGGCGGATGAGAGTTAATATGCTATATGCAGAAATAGCAAGCCGTGAACAAAACCCTGTCCTAATAACAGCAAACATTGGGGCTTGGTCGATTCGAACGGTATACGATTTGGCCTCCGCACAAACACACAAGTCGCTCGTTCATCGGATCAAATTATCTAATTCGGACTTCGCCCAGGGCGGCAACTGAATAGAGCCGATATTACCATGCTTTGCGCGCCCAAAATGAACGACGGCCGGTTGGCGCATTGGCGTAGCCTGCCAGCCTGTTCTAGTTTCCGATAATAACACGCACACGTGAGCGCAACCGAAATTGCGGACACGACGACGTGACCGGAACGGTGCCATTCGAATTTTCCACAGCTATTCAATTTTCGTTCGGCACACCGGCACTCATTGGGGGCTATTTTGCACTGCCAGTGCATTGGTGTGTGTATAGCGTATACAGACGTGTCAACATCTACACTCTCTCAGTGTTAGAATTCCAATGTACTGCAGTGGAGCAAACGATTCTGTGTATTCAATCCGTCGACGCATTATAGCGTACTAAATCCATTTCTGGAAGCGATGATGATGTGCAGTGTGAGATATTCAGGTCGAGCAGTTATTTAGCTATGTACATAATATTCTGTTTACACAGAACAGATTGTTTGTCTCGATTAAAGTGTGAATGGAAACGTATATAGTAGCTGGAAGTAAACACTCTAGATATCGCTTGATAGTCGGGAGCGGAAGAAAATGAAAGAAGATATAAGATATTGTTGGTTGGTGCTGGGTCATGGAGCATAGAATAACAATATTGAATGCACCCCATCCATTTACGATTAAAGCTTCACTTGAACTCGTACCAGACGTCAAGGCACAGACAACAACTTGCAATTTGTTTACCACACAGTTCGTTTTGCTGTTGCGGAGTGTGGAAATACATCAGCCCGAACATGTGCACTGAAAAATCCTATAATCCATTCCACTTCAGTGTATATGCACGTAGTCGACAACGTCCCTAGACGGAGTTTACTATTGCACTAAAAGCTTTCACACAACTTACATATCGTTGCGTGATGCGTGTTCACATCTAGCTCGAGGCATACACGGAAAACATTCACATGTGTTTGCAAATGTGTTACATATACTTTCGCATTTCGCACGTTATGTAGAGGATGCTTGGGCAGAGCTGTAAATTTTTGTTACTTCGCCTCTACAATCATTATAGTGATTTACTAAAATAAGAAACAATAACGCGTTCCCTCACCCTTGTTTCAATTCGGTTCGGTTCACCTATAATACTCACGTGTTTTGTGTTTCAAGAAACTAAAAATCCCCGCCCAGCAGTGATCCCATGGGCATGATGTAAAACGTTCATTGCTGTAGGGTCTGGACGTCATTGCATCCAGAGACATCGCTCGCTTCATAATTCTATCAGGGTTAGATTTTGCATCGCTCGACGCTCACATTCTGAACTGGCCTGGCTCGCTGGGGTGCGCACATAAAGTTGAGTGTGTGGTCTTCAATTATGCACGCTTGCTCGTGTGTCATGCGACAGGCAGCAACCCAAACAAATATGCATATGCTTCAGCGAGCTTGTTCGCCAATTTCGAATCGCCGACACAATAATAATATCACAGACGACGACACACGCGGTCACCAACCTCTCTGCCATGCTGCCTCATCTCGAGTGCTTAGCACTAAAGCCCGCAGCACAAAGTTCAAAGCGACTTACGCTCACGCCCCGGTATGAACTCCAATACATTATACAATGATTTTGCGCGCAATGTCATTGTATGTAGATAGGGGTCGAGCTCAACAGGCATCAGGCATGCTCTTTGTTTACGTTTGGCGGCGGTTGTTTTGTTTGCCGATGAATAGAGATTATTCGTGCAGAGTCAACAACTAATAGCGTTTATGTGGTATGTGTTTTACACTCACTAATTATTTTATCCGAGAATCATTATACAGATAGAATTCTAAAATGGAAGCAGCATTCCAGTACATTGAACTAGTCGGTGTCACGTTTGAATGTATTAATTTCATGTGAGACTGTGTGCTAGGTGCTAGGGGTTAACTAATTATAAACGAGCATGTGATCTCGCGAATGCTATCCCGCACATTCGCACACGTGGCCGATGCACAAAATAAGATAAATCACAATCAGTTAGCAGTATCTCAAGATTCCACGTGCTATGCTCTCGAGCTCGCGTTTCATCGCTGGGATCCAGTTCGTGGAGCAACGACCCTTTTTTGGACCCTTATTGATTATAATAAAATTATACACACTAATACAGACAAACTTTGGATTTGCTGCACCTGCACCGGTCGCGTTGTTGACTGTAAGAGATTATGTTGAGAGCGCCACTTTCGAGAATAATAAAACTTCGGAGGTGTGACGGGCAAAAGTGTGTCGGAGAAAACCCAAAAGTCGGGTCGGAATTCGGAACATTACAAAAAATCGTTAAGTCTGCGAGAACTTAGTTGTCGCGAGCGTGGACTCGATTGATTGAGCATTACTGCATACGCGTCCTCAGGTGTCGCGTGTCGCGTTTCGCGTGTCACGCGTACATACCGGTGCGTTCGGACGAGAGACGAAACTTTCAAGTCAAAAGAAGCCGAAGGCATCGCGCAATATTATTCTCGGTTCTCGAGATATTCTTCTCGGTTTATGTGCAATGTTGAATTCAGCATATTCGGAGAGCATATGCAGCAAAGGCAAGTTTTAAGCAAGTACCGGTTATATCAAAAACATCAGCAGAACAGCTCGATAGTTGAGTGCTATATGAGATAAGTGAAAACTTTACAACTTTTAACTAATTATGGAATTTATCATCATACTCCCTTGCAAGTACGCTCACGATTCAGCATCTCCATCAGCATCTCCAACAGTATGACGAAGTCCCACCGTAGACTCGAAGTCTGCACACTCATCATACTTATTAATATTCATCTGTGACCTTATCAGTCGCGGATGTACAAAACTATCTCACCCACCCACACACGCGCTCATTTTCACATCAAATTGCAAGAGTCATATGATGCAGGATTCGCATTTGCTCAGGCTTCGACGCCTCGCTGCAACTTGTCCATAATAGCTGTCGAGTTGTGGCTTCGTCATCACGACGCGGACGCGACACGTGCGAGTGTCGAGGTTGATTGAACAGCCTGAGGCGACGACGACGTCGAATGACGCGTTCGTTGCTTGTGTGAATAATGCAGGCGCGCTTGGCATCGATGCACTTCTTGCGTGCACTGAATGCGCGGAAACCGCCGCCATCCATTAGTCGAGGAACCTCCACCGACGTCGGAAGACCGGGTTCCGCGCGATCCGCCAGCATCAACATCATCAGTAGCATCATCACGGATGATGTATACATATTTAGTGTGTAGGCGTCAGGCGATGACTTTTCGAATATCTTTCAGGCGACGAACGCTAGAAATGGTGTGTATGCTGATACGAGTCGCATTGAATTTGACACGTGTGGGAGACATGGCACGGAACTGGCGGAGATAAATGGCAAAGTGGAGAGGTTTGCATAGTGCAGAGGAGTGCATTGCATTCCAAAGTGGCGTGTACACACAGGAGAAATAGGTATGAGGAGTAGTAAAACATTCAGCCATTCGAACCTTACACCGTGCGTTGGGCAGCATGGTGTGGGACAGAACTATTTTATATATTCCATACACTCGCTCTGGCGAACATTTACATTCATGTGCAAGAATGTGTGTGCGAGAATACTGTACAATGTTGCGAGACTTCTCGAGGATATCGCAACACCACATACTATTTCGTAGACGACATTCTAACTCGAAATGAAGAACTTTGTTGCATTCCTTCTACAGGGTTTCTACGCAGCTAATAGTTCGGATGAATTGTGCATTTTGCTGAGTTAGTTCCTACAACTGTATATTCAAATTATCTTGCATTCAGAAATCAGAAACGTTCGCAAACTTGCCAATCTTTACTGATTTTTTTATCTTTTACAAAGCCAGCGAGTTATGTTTAAAAGGCATTGAATTTACGCTTCTAGTGATGAAGAAAACTATGTTTTAATTATGAATCTATCATTCGACGTAATATTCCACTCTCTGTCATACACGAAGTCGACTTCAACAATGCCAACGATTTTGGTACTTTCATAGCTTTTCTCCCCATAACATGCGTTTCAAGCCATAATCATTTGCTAACATAATAATACTCTGTGAATTCCATTTTACTGGTGTTCGTCATTTATTCCGGTCTAGTCAGGTCGTACGTGTATACGACGTATCCATTGCACATTGCACGTTCACTGAATAAATATCCAGTGCAACGGGCGAACCTATGCGCGTATAACGACCATACGTTTATCACGTTGTAATGCACGCGATCGCCCAATTGTTCGGGTGGTCTTATTGCTCTGCATGATCAACGGCGAATCGCATTACATGCGAGCGAAAATGCCGAGCACAATAAATTTTTCCCGCCGGTTGGTCAGTCAGAATACGTGAGCTGCAATTTGTGTGTCCACGTGCTCTGAGCATGTGTGTATTTCGGTTTATGGGGGATATTTTATGAACCTCGGAGCATGCAACGATTTACTGCTGACGGATGAAATCCTATCATATGAGATTGAACACAGTATTGAAAATGCTATATATTTCGTTTACTGCAGTTGCAGGAAGGCTCTATCGTGAGTGCATGCTCACGAGTATTTTTGATTAAATCGACTCACTATGGGAGCATCATCATCAAGGATAACGGAGAAATGAAACAATCCATAAAGGTATTCTAATACGTTTGATTTTCAAGTTTCTGGAAGGCAAGAATCGCTCTGTATGCTAATGTGTGCATGTCATTCACACATTCAAAAATGTGTCACAGTGCTTTTGTTAGATTAACGATGTCCTGCGCAAGTGTCAGTCGTCCTTGAATGGGGTTTTCCGATTCGATGTTGCGTAGTTGCAATGATCATTATTCATTCGATTGGAAAAGCAAAATAGTGTCGTGCGCGTGAGTGCAGCTGAGCAAAAGTCTCACGTATCTAGTGCATTATATCAGAGCGATTCCATACGGATTGAATTTAAATCTGCAATGTATTCATCGAACGTACTTTTTGCACGCGCAGAGCAGCAGCCAAATGAGTGCAACACGGAACATGCATTTGAATATGGTGCGGATAAACGGATTGATGACAAAGGGTTTGACAATCAGTGATTTTTTTATTCGACGAAACGGTTTCAACGTTTGTCGTCTTGATTATGATGACGTGAATTTCCGTTCTCAACCTCATGAAAAGAATGATTAAACATCAGATTCGCTCCTAAATCTGATGTCAGTTTACAACGTTAACATATATATTTGAAGGTGGGAGGTGAAGGTGAAGTTGATTTTCCGTAGTTCTCATATTAGTTCCAAACATTAAAAAAAAATCTCCTACGAAATCGTTTCCGTCTCTGTGTAGTCGATTAATTCGTTGATCACACACTTGTAACCTGTAACAAACAAGTGTGTTTTAGTTCAGTGGTTAGAACCGCTAGCAGTTCATTCAAAACTACCGGCGTCAGCTGTGACATGTCTACCGTAACAAATGTTTGCATAACTTGTTGTAGTTCAAACAGTAGCATAGCCACATATCCAGTTAGTAAACTGTACAATAATTCATTCGGAATGAAAGTGTTGGGCTAGCAGATTATGCTATGCCTGAATATGTTTAAATCCAATTATGTCATTTTGTGTTGGAAGGCGTAATATGTGTGTTCGTGCTAATCCGCTTTAATTGCGCATTACTGTCCAAACACTTACTCCCATCATAATGCATACGAGTAATTGGACATTTCATTATTAACTACCAAACTCGCTCGACTTTGTGGCATGCAGCACACGCATCGCATCGTATCATACTAGCGGTTATGCATAACCACAGCCATGTTTGGCAGTTGGCACGACGGATCGCGAACTCCCTAATCCACATGTAACATTCTCATGCGAATAAACAGTGATATTATAGCAGTTGCAATTTCGCATGCAGAAATTACCGAGAATGTCACAGGAAGCTTTTCAGCTCTAAAACATGTTTATCTGATAAATGAAGATATGCAGGTCAGTTACGTTTGAAACTTCATATTGCTGCAAGCTTCGACGATTTGACATAGCAGCATTTGGCTTCGATAAATTCGAGGCAAGATTATATTGACAGATTATTATTCGTAATACTCTACGTAATATCGTAAACTATATACAGATACGTATTATCCTTATTCGTATGTGGTTGACTTTTTGTCCCAGAGGTGAGATGGAAGCCTACTCCGATGTTTGATCATGTTTCGATGTTTTCGTACGACGGTTGTTGAGTTGAGTTGAGAAAGATGAGCCACACGTCGCGAACGCGCTCGTGTTTCTTATTCAGTCGTCCGACGTTGAGACGTGACTGGCCTCGGAGTCACATTCGTACTTTAAGATTTTATTTAAATATTTATTGCTCCTAAGCTGTTGGAGTGAGTGTTTTCGGTTCGGGTGGCTTTCATAAAGGTGTCTCATAAATGCTGCTCATGCGACACTGATTCAATGAATATGTTGGATGGATGTTGGATGTCTAGCTCTAGACGCAATATTTCGAGATTCTCATTCGTCGTTTTCGTGAAGGCTCAGGAAATGTAGCACTCGTCGCCGCACAAATTGAAATGCAACACATTTGAATGAATCCACAACCGTTCCAATTTACCGCGCACGCCCAACAATTTTCTGCGAGCTGAATTGAAAAAGAACTGCGAGTATACGGTTATTCCGCTTTTGCATAGTGACGCTCTTGACGCAAAAGATGTGCGCATCAACATGCGCATCAACGTTTCCGACGCCGTCGCCAACCAGAGCAATTATAATGTATATGTCGGTGTCTGCACAAATCCACAGAGTTCGTGCGCGTGTGGTGGGAGTATTTGAGATAAACTATTCTCATACTTTTCAATGCATGCGATGTATCTTTATCCGTTGAATCACGCTTGCGGGGATATTTCCCCGCAAACGAATCATGTGTAAATGTGTAATCAACATAATAACAGATTTAATTTAAACAATCCAACCTTCACTGCTGACTTTCACACAATTTGTAGATCGCTCATGCACCAGATGCACTTGCAAAACGGCTCATGTCAAGAGATGCGTAGAGTACAGTGCACAAGTGCGTGTTTAACGGTCTGGCACTTGGAAATATGTTGCACATGGCTCGTCATCTTGTTCTGCCAACTAGTTATGCAGTTGCGTGGTGATGAGACTTTGTCGGCACGTGCTGGAAAAATATTCACTCGCAGACATACAATTCATACACATGTACGAATATTATACATAGTGTTGTAGGACTCCTGAATGCAAAATTGAATGGCAAAATTCAAAATTGTATATGACATGATGATGTTAGGAGTATTTAATTAACAGGCGTGCCAACAGACGCAAGACGCTTTTCCAGAAACACGTGCATCAGATTCAGACTAGCTACGAGTGCCCGGATCAAATGAATGAACATGTGCTATCGTGTTTACAATTGTTATGCATTTGCAGCGCAACATAGCGTAACCTGCTTGTAAATAGTGCTCTATTGCTCTCATCCTGTTATTCTTACTTCCAAAGACTCAACAAAGTAATTACACTTGCAAAATAAGAATATGTGACATATAGGGTAAAGTAGGGCATGTTTCCCGGGGGGTGCGAGGCCGTTAAAATGAAGATATTCGACTGCATTTTGGATATTGAGTTCATTTCATACGACGCCTCCTACCAATATATATTCAGTTCCGATAGGGCCTCGAATAAAAAAGTTATAGCTCTATATGTATGCTCTCGGTTTTTGGAGTATAGCTTGAAGCAAATACCAGATACAGGGCAATAATGTTTAGCAAAAATATAGCCAGATAAATGGACTATCGATTGCATCTTACCATTTCGAAATTGATTCAAAATCACAGACGTGGGAGATCGTCAAATTTTTTAGGCAAAACTTGACCCACCTTACCCTACTAATGCCATTAATATGATTGGAATGCGATCCGGCCATGTTTCGTTTGTGCAGTAGATTAACGAAATACATCACACATATTCACATATATGTACATATGTATGTACAATCCCTTTTTTGTTCTCCCATCGTTTCGGAAATTATTTCCATGTTACTTCCTTACACGATGCTAGTTCTTTGTTAAAAATTCCATGAATATTTTGTACAGCCTCCTTTCTATCACCAAGATAACTTAAATCAATCATATTTCTGTCTGAACAAAGTGCACTACTGTAGAGAACATTGGCACATAGTAATTACAGTTTCGAGCATAAATCAAATGTTCAACTGTTTTCCTTTATCTATGAACAACACGCTTCATGTGTTGTTTGCCGCGTGTCCAGTATAATTACCGTTCTCTCTCTTAGAATACTGCACACGACGTTCAGGTTGGCACGAACGAAGTCGAAACCATTTGCGCGAATAATAAATTGCAACTTCAGAGAAGTATGCTGCAATCGAGAAGGAGTGTGACCTGAACGCTACACTGTTCAGATCGAATCGCGCGAGAATAGAAATAGTTACCAACTACCAACGACGGTGCAATTAAAAATGGTATTCAGAATGTGACAAATTCGAGTGAAAGAACAATTAGCAGTAACTTGAATAATTACGGTAGCTCTTCGAGAGTACTTCTATGCCTATGAGCAAATTAAAACACACACAAGCACACAAATTCGGTTGCAATTGAGAAAATTCCTCTTGTTTCACACACCACTACACAGCATAAACGGAGTGCAACTGACGCACTTCAGCCAACATAAGAGAAAAACAACAGAAAAGAAGACGGCGACGGAATCATACTTTACGGTCTTAAGGTCCTACGGTCTTTGCAATCATATGACGAAATTGAAGACATCCAACGTCGATCCAGTCTCATGTTTTATGGACTATATTGCTTTATAATATTGAGAAAAAAAACCTTAACCAGTGACCTCAAAAAAGAAATAAATTAAATCCTGATTATACTTATACATATTCAACGCTGTAAGTGTCCTCGGAGACTTACTGTATATTATTTACATTCAGCATAGCTGATTATATGTTTGCTTTCATAATATGCATTTGAATGGCAAATCATCGATTTAAGTTGGCTGGACGCGCCTGTTGTTAGTTCCGCGGTCGATTTGATTTCAGCACTCTATCCCAAATATTGAACCACATGATCCACTGTCGATGCGCTAATAGGCTTGCCGAGTTTTGTTTGTATTAAGCTTCTAGTAGCACATTTGGGTTCGAACGAAGTGGTAGGGTCTATTTAATCTCTATCATTATAAATAATTTATTATTCATTGAATACATGTTCATACACTCATAACTTATACTGGGAAACAACGAACAATTAACCCGCCAACGACCCACCGAACAATCGTCAGCACTCCTCATCGGTAATCGCATAACTGCCGCCGAACTCGGACAATCGCTGGCCCGTTCGACTGAACCGCACGTTCGACAGCGACGACGCATCGCTGTGAGCCTGATGTGCTGGCTGTTGTTTCGTCCAATCGCCGTAAGCAGCTGCATTTTCTGCCAGCAGAGGTGTCAGCGTGCCCGAGGCGCCCGGACAACGACGACGGTATTGAACATCTGGAACAGCCGCCACCATTGGTCGACTGCTAATCCGGCCGTCGCTGCTGGTAAAACCGGTCGTGTTCGTTTTGTCGCAGTCGGAGGTGATGCAGCAGCTGGATCGTGCGGGTGGTGGTGCATGCGACACAATCATTGCGTCCGGTATCCGCTGCTCTTCTGGCTAGGGATGTGGAGAAGGTCGATTGATAGATTTATACATTGAGTATCATTTTGGTCTCGATTATTCCGCATATACATAGTAACATGCTATTGAAGCCCGGAACATCAAGGTATAATGAGGACGTCTTAGGACTATAAAAAATGTCTGTAAAAACCGTAAAAATTACCAAAAACCGAAACAAATCTAAACAAATGGGAAAAACCGTTGCGACTTGCGCGTATATTGTAGGAATGATGCAGTAGCAAATCGAATTGAATGTATTAATGGGCGCATATTTCCTCAGAACAACGACAAAGTGCAATATTCCGATAATAGGGAAGAATCTACATCCATAGGGAATAATCTACATCCATTTACCCAATGAAGGATTGTTGGGCGGTTGTATTTGCATACGAAGCTTTTTACTGGTCATTTACTATGCACCAGTATATCATCTATATATTCATCATCGCCAGGGCCCCTGATGACCAGCGGCTCAGTAGCGACTTCGGAGTTGTGTCTCCTGAGTCTAC
>JANTBZ010051282.1:0-10335 GCA_024741255.1 Exechia fusca | reverse complement strand
TGTTGTAAACTATCAGAAAAGTGAGGTTAGACTTCTCCCTTTTTTGGGCTGTGTCTCGTGTAATAGATGAGGTTTGCTTTGGATAACTGCATCATCATAAATCGTGTGCGAGTGTCCTTTCTCCTATGAACCGAAAATTGAACATGTTTCAAATTAATGAGATAGAACTATACAATAAAGTTCATTAACAATAAAGAAAGCATTTCTCCAGGCGAACGTACTTCAAGCGGCCGGAGTAGTAAGTCCTACTACTGTATGAATATTCATATAGTCGCCACTCAAATACGCCGACCGAATGTACCGTATTCTGTAAGTCCGTTACACAACGACACATGAGCAAAACTCTAACGACCAATTAGTAGAGTGTGTGATGTCTTCCACGTTTTATGGTCGGCAAGTGACCAAATCAACCGCCCCCCTCCACCCTACCTCATCCGCTCATCCGCCTCTATCCACAACGTCGTCGTTGTAGAACATAATGGGTTTCATTTGTTACGTGCAACGGATCGCGAAAGTGACTGTGTGCGTCGCAATTTGCAGAACGCGTGAGAACTTTCAGGCTAGCAAAAAACGCACACACGCACACGCAGTGACATAAAGTGCGAATAATGATAATCTCAGCGTGTGTTTTCGGCCGAGGCGGCGCGCATCGGAAGGCCGACGACGGCATCGCTTGAGTTTCATTTTCTGTTGGACGAACACGACGACACGGGTCAAACTAGATTTTTGCTGGTTCGTTTCTTTTCGTTTCGAGCCGGGCCGATGCGCACATCACGCACTTATAATATGGTGAAAGTTCAGCGGAGAACGTTTGCAAAGCAGAACGTGTCTCCTGCTCTGTGTGTATGTATACATACAGTTGCGGACAACTGAATAGAAACACGTTAAATCACCAACTCATTTTATAGTCAGGCTCTAGATAGAGCATCAATATACAATTCATTTGATGCAGGAATTATAAAGGTCATGATGAAAAATGGGAACCTCGACCACTCCATTTAATTTAGAAGGAAAAATGGAACATACTTAATCTGACAGTATATTTTAAAGACGAAACACAAATTGGTGGTTCAAATAACTCGAACGATACTTGAATTTATCAAACGCGTCGTCAAAACAGGGAACTGCGTAATGTGTGATGAGTTAATGAGTAATAAACAGATTGCTATGCAAAAAAACAATAAGTTCTCAAAGCGCAGAGTGGAAAAAACACCGATCACTCTGACAGCGTGTGAGCAGACACGTTAATGTTGGCTTGACAGTTATCACTCTTTCAGTGAAGCGCTGAGCGCTGATTTCGTTCTAGTAAAAGCTCCTGTTTGAGAGAAACTGTCCTGTTTATATACTCGTGCCTATCAACAGTAAATAACCTAAAAGAGCTTCGTATTTCAAATACAGCCGCCCAACACCTCCTGATTGGGTAATTGGATGTAGATGATTAACGAGGAAAGACTAGACTTAGAATAGGTCCCCTAATTTCAATCACCTCTCCATATATTTTCGGCATTTTTTGCACTAATTTCCTAGAGACGTCTGTAGGCTATTCCATTTTCGCGAACGATACGGAATAGCACAGCCTGAGGTTTGAATGTACGGCTCTACAAATCACACTTAAATGCGAATAGAGAATCTCTATCGTGATGAGTTTTGTATTTCGAGCGTGTAATTCCATAACGCCGACAGTAGTATTTGTAAGTGCGATTAATAGGCTTACGAATTGTTTGAAGGAGGAGGAACAATTCAGCATCAACGCAAATGTATATCGAGGCTCGACCATTAGACCGACTATTGTGCTATTTCACGTGATTCCATTTAGTTGTCCGCAACTGTATGTGCGAGTGTATTAGCGTGTGTGTTGTTACTTCACGTATGCAACAGGCATGGTTGATCGGCGCGATGTTCGTTCTGAATCTGAATATGTATACAGTGTTTTCGGATGCGCTTTTGCGCATATCTCGGCGCGCAGACGGTCAACGAAATTCAGCATAGCGAGCTGTGCACGCGCTGCGTTGCTTTCGTCATTGTTGTGCGTGATGATATTTGCATGCGCTCACGTTTTGGTGCGTGTGTGCGTGTGTAAGCGTGTTTCGAAGTCGTTGCGTGCGACGGTAACATACGATAAATGTTTGTAATTTAATTTAATTGGTAATATATATTTTAAATAAATATATAGTATGCTGTACCGGGGGAGTGCAAATCAAATCACCACCTTGATGTAATTATTTACATTTATTAAGGCATTGCAGTGTGGTTTGCAAAAATAAGGACGAAAGTACGTTGATTCAAACATTGGTTTAAAGACTAATATTATTTGTTAAGAGGAATTTTAGCAACACTTTATTTCACCCGAAAATATTTGTCGATTCAAGAAAAACTTCAAAATCTTTACCATTCCATAGATAGACGTTTTAAGCTGTCTATCTTAACCCTTTGATGACCAAGTGAAAATGTTGAACATGATGTATGAATATGAAACTTCAACTTTTCATAATGTCATTCGGCATACTTCAGTTTAAATAAGGACTTTGCTGCTAGTTGGAGTGAAATGATTCGCTTCAATGTGCAGAGCAAATTACATTTGTAAATATAATGTATTCTGAGTTTCGGAATTTGTTATCGAATGAATGTTTCTTCAACCCATTTCCGTCGAATGGCCGATTAATCGAATTCCGGGCAAGCATTGGGTAAGAATAATCTTGAAACGAACTAATTATGTCAGTTCCATCTCCATCCTTTGTGAACGCATACACATTTATATCTTTGGCTCTTTAAAGTAGTCGTTATGACGCCTCAAAGTGGGACGGATTTCGTGTTTTTCAATTTTAAATTTGGTGTAGTAAGGACAAAAAACTAGAAACATGTAAAATGTTAACCCGTTTTGGCTCTGTGGTTATATGTTCCGCCGCAAATGGGTTAAACTTGACCAATTTAACCCATTTCCATACTATACTGGAATAGTGTTAAATTTTGTATTTTGTGCGTGGTGAGTTTGGTCTGCCAACTCACAACGTTTAGTAGAAGTACCATACACAAAAGAATAATGAATATGATATTTCTGTTGTGGATAAAATGTTCGAACAAATTAGCCCACAGAAGGCCCAAAGATATAAATAGGCAATTGTCCATACTGCGTAATTGGTTGGCAGACACAATCTCTAGAGAAAGTGTGTAGGGTTCTCCTCACGCGTCGATTTCGTATGCATTTCCCTGGTATACATTTTATGCGTATATGGTACCATATATGAACTCGTTTTACTAAGCAGCATTCGACAGCAGGTTATTGACCTCAACACATTGCGCTCGCGCTCGTGCGACGACGACGACTCGCGGTCATGCGGGGCACGCGAGCACAAATCGCACACACACATGCGCCGACCGGCGCAACCGGCGAACACTCGAGCGCACACGGCGGCAGAATTTTGCGCAGCGTCAGCGCAGGTAAACGTTTCTCAGCGCTCTGCTCAGCTGATTTGGGCGTCATCGGTGGGCAGATCCCAGGCCCCCATGTGGCCGAATGTTTCGCATATTGTTCGCAGAATGACACATTCGGATTGTGAAAACCACCGACGATCAAGTCGAACTCTGAATCATTGCGTTTTGCTAACTGAGAAGAGGCTGAGAAGTCGGGCAAAAACTATGGAGGAATAACATTTTTGAAGACAACTTTTTCAATCCTCTACAGCGTTTCTTTTAGCTCGATAGCCTTAAATCAGAGGTCCTACAACATCTCGATCTCCTTGGAAAAGTATGTGTCACAAATATGGGGTCATGACATTTACCGGCCTTATGTATAGACTTTTCTGACGTGCAGTTATCTCCTAATCACGAATTCGGCAAAAAAAAGATCGATGGATAGCTTTCGAAGTTGTTTTAAGTTAAGTTAAGTTAAGTTGTTTTTTCAACATGGCCTCAGACATTGCGGATATCTTATGTTTGTGTTCGTGTAGACCGATCTGCCACACATCAAATGAAAGCTAATTGAAAATTCTATAATTTACGTTGATATTGTTTTTCACTAGTGTCTATAGTTTCAGCGTTACCGCGACATATAATTGAAAATTCGTTAAATGAAAAATGACGGAACAAAAATAACGCGAACATTTTTTTAGTTGAGAAATCGGCAATTACCGTCATTTTTCCTTCACTTTTTTGGTAGCTTGGATTCTTACGCATTTTTCAAGCTGTCTCATGGTAATATCTATGAATAGATTCAGGAGTTGTGACAAGGAAACCCATCGGAGGTTTTTTCTTCTGACGATGATCCAAAGGAAGGATATGTTGCCTAGGGTTAGTCTTTGGATCGCACATCTAACCACATGGCGTCTTTAAACCCGAAATCGATTATGAAGCTCTGTTACTCTTCATTTACAAGAAGAGCATAGAAGGGAGGTCAAGACCTGTAATGGGTAGTAGTGCCACAAAAATATTTTGTATTATTTAAAATGACAAGTCTGACGATGTTGGTGGTTCGATTATCGTGAAAATGTGGCGTGGGGATCATGTCGAATACGCTTTAGCCCACCGGTGGACTTGCTGACCGTTCAAGGATTAAAACATTAAATACATTTCGCCCAGACATAAGGCAATTACTTTCAAACTAATGACATTTCGGATATACGATTTTTTTATGGCTGGCCAAAAGATTACTACGATGAATAATACATTTTGTTTTTATCAAAAATGTTGTTCCTTCATAGTTTGTCCCCGGACTAATCAGCCCATGTAATAAATATAGTTAAAATTGACATCGATACACTTTGGTTTAAGTTGCTTTAAGCAAGACACCGAGGATGATGCGCGCAATAGACGCAAAATTTTGCAATGTCCGACACAAACATGAACAAATTCTCAAAATAATTTCGAAATGTAGAAAAGCACCGTTTATGGAGATTACTGATTCCCTAGAGATATGAACAAAACACGTATTGAAATTTCTTGAATATGTTCTAAGACATGCGAGAGGTCTTAGTAAAATGTATGTTGCGAGAATTAAATATCATCCAACCCAATTGTTATTTCTGAGCAGACTTTTCGGCTGATCAAACGCGATTCAGCTTAAATCCAACTGAATGCGTTTCCGTTTTGCCAACCTGTTGTGTAGTTAGTATGTTGTTATAAATTGTTAACAATCACTGTGCGATCCTCCTCAGCGCGCCAGGCGAACAATTCACATTAGTATACATTCTCGCACTCTCTTCTCGCCCAAGGCGTCAGCCTTAATTGTTCTAAATAGTTGCGCTTAATTGTGGTGGTAGTGGTTGGTCGGACACATTCTCGGAATGTGCGCGCAAAAAAATACATCGCATATCATTTGTCATGACACCACCACACATGCACAACGCTCCGTAATTTACGTGGAACGTACGTGTAAACATAGCGCAGCATTTGTGCATAAGGGCATTGTTCGCTCTCTTTTTGATCTGGGTATGCTATTCCGTCGGGGCGTTTGTTTCCGCGTTTATCTGTGCATTTTATCTTGAACACACTCACTCACTCACACACACAAACAAACACACGTCGTCCACACAAGACGCTGACGCAGACAGACACAAAGCCGAGCCGGCGTTGAGATCACCTGTGTGTGTGTTTTTGTGCCACTGCTCATTTTGCCTAATTAATTTGATTTATAATCAGCCACACACAAACACATGATAATGGCACTTAACGGTATCACATACTCACATCACATAACAGTGAAATGTTTTAGAACTATATTTTCATCCCAAAACACATTAGAACTATTTCCATCCCAAAACATTAGCATGCATACTAATTCGTAACAGTGCTACTTTTGGGTGCACATAAATAATACGAATGCCCGAATGTTATGCGAGTAAGAGCAGTAAGAATACATTCGCAAACTTACCAACGAGCGGCACAATCAGCTGGTAGAGCGGATGCGCCCGGCAAATGCTGCGCAGCAATTCGCCGTGATCGATGAAGCAATTGGTGTCCGGAACCAGGCACTTGGGACGCACTTCGATCGTCAGCGAAACGGTGCTCTTGCTGAGAATGTCCTGCGAGAACGGAAGAGAATGGATCAATAGTCAGATCATTGACAGCGTGTAACATTCATTCTGTGGAATTTATAGAGTACGACGAGGTCATTTTTGAATAGTAAGGGCAAAGAGTACCGTAATTAACAGCCGATTTCAAAACGGATAAATTCGATTGAAAGACAATTTATCTGACTATAATGTTTCTGCGGAACATTGTTGGCATGTGAATATTCAATGCACGAAGCTATGTATTGGCAAGAAAACGAAGGCATGTTTTCCAACGTTTGAAAAAGTTAGGAGACATTTTTGCTTTCTCGCTCTTTCATCTAAAACTGTACAATTTGGTGTAAGAAGAAACAAATTAGCTTGATTTATGTTTCTTCAATCGAATAAAATCGAAAGAAACAAAGGAATAATAACAAGGCCTCTATCATCTGTAACAGCACGTAAGCTAGTTTTTTATTCATTCTACATACTGAACATCTAACACTACAGATGGATGTGTAAGTAAGGCAACAACACATTAAAATGATTTTTTTATCATACGTTATATTGGTAGAACATGGTTCAGCCCTGCAAAAATTGCCACCCATGTACCTGCTGAGGAATTACCTCCATTACTTGATGTATTCTCATATTATCGTTGAAACACAAAAAGGATCGAATTCACCGGTAAATTCCGCTTCGAAGTTAATCATACGATATTTGATATCATTTTCGTAGGTGGATTGGTAGGAAATGAATTATAAGAGGTCATCGACGATTATAGTTTTGATTTATACACAGATTTTGATAAAAGATACATGATAATATTGACATGATATTCCAAAAATCAGAAAAATATCGCCGTTTTTTAAGGAAATAGTAGCGGGTACAAGAATTGCCACCCTGCACTCTACATATTTTTCCGTCACAAATCACCATGCATAGCTATACTTTTTTTAACAGTCTTCGCCCCTCGTATCGGTCTTCATTTGTTTAATCTGAATACTCTTACTTTACTTTACTTTGTAAGTCTGATGTTTCGCAACACGATACCATTTTTAAAAAATGTTGCTGGTCTCAAAGTTGAATACGACTCCGTGTGCCACGTGAAGGCACGCTCGCGCCGAGCAGAGGTGACAAAATCGGCTACAGTGGCTGCCAGTGGCTGCGTATGTTTGCACATATTCTACGGGTGGAATCGCTGATGTTTTGATTCTCAGTCTGTTTGTCAAACTCGTGCAAACACATGCAGCGTTTGGCAACCACTGTAGCGGATTTTGTCACCTATGGTCTTATTTAATTATTGCAATAGTCGCTTTCGAATGATGATAAAATAGTTTCATTTATATTTCACTCGTTTGTGTTATTTAATTTCGAAGATCCTGATGAGAACCCATTTATCTATGGTCACTAACTCACTAGTCCGTTACAATACAGTAAAATCGTCAACCTGCAAGAATTACCCACAGCACAACATTCTGTCAACCGCGTGCAATATATCTCGCATAATATACGCACACATTTTCGGTGCAATTCACCATTCAATGACCGTGCGCGCGCGCACAAAACACCCACAAATGGGGACATGCCCGAACGCCGTCAGCTCGGTCATTTAATTATCATGTAAATTGACGAGGCGACCACCGCATCTCGCGCATAATTGCGTACACATCGCACTGCGATTTTCGGAACGTGAGTGTGTGATATCTATGTTTGCTGCAAACAAATACAAGCCAATTGAATTGAGAGCTGCTGACACAGCGCACACGGTCGTCGGTAATAAGGCGTGCGAGTGCTGCTCATCTGTTTGCTGTTTGTTTGTTTTGCCATTTCGGTCACATACGCGACGCTTGCGCTTATTATGCACATGCGATGCGATCACCGAATCCATCATCGCTGCTGCGGTCGCATATCGCCAGAGCATTATGAACCGATTTGCATAAACGCGGGGTCGCGTCTATGCGAAGACAGCATACCAGAAGACGAAGAAAAAAAACGGCATACAGAACGAGCGCATGTTGGCATGCGCGTGGTGCGTGTTCTAAGTGCAAATGGTTTGCAGTCGTATAGATTCGCTAAGCATTTGGTGTATTTTTTGGCGAAGACGTTTGACAGTGTTTTGGGCGCTTGAACTAAGTTGCTGTGCGTTGTCATTGACCTACCGGATCATAGGATCCATAGTTGCATGCTATTGCGATGATGAAAAAAGCAATGCTCAAGCTCATCCGATTCACCCTCGACTTTCTAATTCAATCAGGATTCCACAGCGGTCCTTTATTAGGAGTAAGTGTCATGGCGCAGATTTCGACTGACTATGAGAGATTTTATTTCGGATCGGATTATTCATGCTCTGCTACAAACCTCTGTATCGAATTCAACTAATATACATAATCCAATATAACGTTTTATCCATCTACTGAAATCTACTTGTTTCACGTTGTGAACGTCTAGCTATAAAAATTTGAACATTTTAATTATGCTGTTTTGTTGGAATAAAATTATGCACAAATATTCCAT
This sequence comes from Exechia fusca, assembly GCA_024741255.1. Classification (NCBI taxonomy): domain Eukaryota; kingdom Metazoa; phylum Arthropoda; class Insecta; order Diptera; family Mycetophilidae; genus Exechia; species Exechia fusca. The sequence continues at coordinate 1,834 of JANTBZ010051282.1, read as the reverse complement.
ATTAAAATAAAAAAGCCTAGTATTTAGTGTTTCAGTATAGGTCCTTCTAAGGGTTAGACTTAATAATAATATTGTATTATTATTACTTAGGATCTATTCTACCTTTTTTTAATATAATATTTGTGCACAATATTATTTCCATTCAATTGAGTACACAAATGTTGAAATAATACGCTACAGTGAAGAGTAATATTCCCTAATCCAAACACGAGTTTCAGATTTGTTGTATGGAGATCGAAATCAAACTTTTCCCATATACAAAATCGGTTTCCCATGCCCGTTTGTGGTTGTGAGTTGGGAGGCAATAATTTTGCACTGGAGTGACTTAGAACAATGTGCGTATAATCAAATTGAAAATTATATAATTGTTCACAATGAATTCAATATAAAATTCAGAGTCGAAAAATAACACATAAGTTTTGTTATTCTCATTCAAACGACCAAAACCGTTAGAAACCAAGAAATATCATCTGGTTCCGCGCGTTCTATAGATTGCGATAGAAATTTTTCATATGAAAATGGATATATCACTGCAAATTTCTTTATATCTGAGGTCTTTTCCGGATAACATTGATTGGACTGTGTTCTAAACACTGTATACACATATTTTAATGATTTTTCCAAAAATGTCGTGTGGTTACAACATAGAGAGGCCATGCAAAACATGTATTCGATAATAAAATAATTAGAGATAGACCCTTGTTCGTGTAAACGGCGAAACAAAAACAGATTCGGGTTTACAGATACATTTTGCTACGAAGCCCATAATTCGATTTTTTTACATGACGTTTGTTATCCCTAGCACATTAATGGGAGATGATTTGTAGTATCTAAAATACCAAAAACACATATAGGGCTATAACTTTTGCATTCAAGGAAGGAAAAGGAATGCACACAATCCATCCAATCCTAAGTTCAGTCGAATGTCTTCATTTTAAAGGCCTGAAATAGCCGAGGCAAAACTTGCCCTCCCGCTAAACTTGCCCCACTTTACCCTATATTCCGTGTTACAGTTCAACCTAAAATGGTCCCTATTGATGAACATTTCATTTGATATGCTTCAATAATTACATAAGTTGCGAGCATAACTTGAAACTATGTTGAACATGCTAAAAAAACATTTCCTAGTAACGTAAAGCTGATAAACTCCAACAATGTTTACTTGTAGGTAAATTGCAATTGATTTATTGTTATCGCTTCAAAAATACCCTCCCAACATACTACATATGTTCTACCAAAACTGTCGCACTGTTGGACCTACATAGTATGTATAGTGTCAGTCGACTGTTTTGCATCCGATCATCCAGCTCGCCCCGAACAGCCCCAACGCACGTACGGTGTGACCAATCACGCACCATGCACACGCAGCACGCAGCACGCATGCCGGTCAGCCGCCAATAAACATGCAAAATGCGCGCATGTGTTCACGGTTTCGCGCCAGCTCACGCACAGTTACGCTACTCGCTGCGCGCACGCAGTCTGCGCAACTCAATGAGTGCATGCGCGCGCGCGCGCGCAGACGGTTACGTACGTGATGTGTGTGTGCAAATACCGTGAGTGAGTGTGTCGTATGGGATCGCCACTGTCACGCGCACGCTCCTGAGCTGGACGCACGAACACGAACGTTACAACGAGCACTACTTTGAATTGGATCGGTCTTTGGAGAATGTACACTGTACTGTACACACACATCCAGTGTGCGCAGACTTATCGAAACATTGCTATTGAAATAATGAGTATCAAAAAAAGTGACTGTAAGTGATTCGTAAGCTTTCCCTTCGGATATTACAGACAAATATCAGAGACATCTTATTGAAATGTGTGTCAATAGTAA
>JANTBZ010051271.1:0-10336 GCA_024741255.1 Exechia fusca | reverse complement strand
ACGCTATGTATACACTCTGTATTACCTATGAGATGTCTGAGAGATAGTATATTGAGCACATTCTACGGCGGAATAGACCTGCTTCGATTTAGGATCTTGTTTATCTATTGGGTTATCTCTAGTTGTTTATCTTTCTTTCTTGTAGAGGTACTACTAGAAGTGAATAATGTATATTATAAAAATAGTTCAGTTTTGGATAATATTTGTCTGATGATCTTAAATGTAACAGTTAACGTATTTACTGCTATATGTAATTTACGTGCATTAATTGAATGAATTTGAAATTGTGTGATGTTGATTAGGACGCATTAGCGAGTATAATTTAATTTGAAGCCCTCTATCGAATATACGACATTTTCTACCACCTACCTGCACTCCTCCGCCGACAACGCTCCATTATGCAGCTCATTCAACGTCTCCAACAGCCCATGCACCTCAGCCGCACTCGACCTATGATAGAACTCCCCCTCCCACGTCTCCAACGTCTCCCGCACCGCCTCCGGATACCGAATCTCCGCCAGCGCCACACACTGTTCCAGCAACTCACCGGACTGCTTCAGCAGCGCCGCCACCTCCGCAATCCGCTTGCACTCCGCTTCCGCCTCATCACTCGCCGCCTTATTATTGACCAACAGTTCCAGTCGCTCCCTGTTCTCCAGCCACTGTTTGTACCCTGCCAGCGACTCCTCCAGTCCGCGCTTCGACCGCGTCACATGCTCGCCCAGCGAGTTGAACAGATGCTTCAGCACATCGATGCTATTGCTCATCGTCTTCTTGTTCTTCGACACGTTGCTCTCGCAGATCTTTCGGCCCGTCTTGATCACCGTTTCGATCTCAGCCTTTACATCGGACAACGCCCGATACAGCTGCACGCATCGCTGGTACTGCTCGTGCAGCTCCGGCGCGCTGGTCGCCACGGTGCCCAGCACATAGGCGCTCTTCTCGATGCCGCGCAAATCGATCAGCGCCCGATTCAAGCGACTCTCGAAGAACGAGTTGGACGAGATCAGCGAATGGAATTTGGCGCGACAGTCGCAGAAGCGCACCTTCAGCGCTTGCAGCTGCTCGTTGAGCCGCTCCGCAGCCTCGGAGCGGCCCTTGGCTCGATGGCCGGCCACCTCCTGTTCGAAGAGGTCGAGCAGATGTTCATTGGTGGCGAACTCGGTGGCGAATAGTTCGTGATCGTAGGCCAGACCGCCGTTGATGCCCGACGTGCTCGACGAAGGCGATCCCAATTCGTCGCCCGGCCTGATGTTCAGGACGACTTCCATGCGCCCGATCCAGGACTGCATGCCCGAGATGCGCTTCTCGGAGTTTTGCGCCTGCGACATGGCGATCTCGAGCTGCTGTTCGCGTTGCTGCGCTTCGGTTTGGAGGCGAGCGAAGCGCTGTTTGAGTTGGGCGACCTCGTCGCTGATGGTGGCGGAGAGGATGTCGTGGTCGATCATTTCGTCCATGACGTCGGCGATTTTGGCCATGCGATCGTCGGAGCGGCCGCGGATGGTGTTCTCGAGGTTCTGCGGACGAAATTTAATTGTATTGGAAAGTCTAGAAATGAAGGCATAATCACACTCACATCCAACTCCTCGTAAATCTCCTCCGCATCGGCCGCCGCCTCCGGACTCTTTCGCAAACACCTCTCCAACCTGTCCAAATACCCCGTCTCCGACACCACCAGCTTCTTAAACTCGCCCATCTGCCCGTACACATGCTCCAGCAGCGCAGTCCTTCCGTACACTTCAGCAGTCACTTCCGTCCATCTGGCGTTCAACCTCGTGAACTTGCTGGCCCACTGCCCGGATCCGGCAGCCCCATCGATCTGCACCAGCAACTCGCCGCCCTCCTCATTCAACTCCCTGAACGCTTCCGTCCGCTGCTCGCACGTCTCCTTCAGCGCCTGGAACCTGGTCTTTAGCTGGAACAACTCATTCAACCCGCTAATTTCCGAATTGGCGACACGCGGCGTCGCCTCCTCGAGCTCCGCCAGCCACAGCTCCGTCTGCTCAATGCGTCCAAGCATCTGCTCCGTTCGCTCAATCACTCGCCTCAGGCGCTCCGAATTTGTCCTGAAGACATCCACACATTGTCCATATGCATCCGACAATCCAGCCAACCTCTGGTCAATTTCCTCCGCCAGCTCATCGCTACAATCCTGCCGCAGAATATCCCCGAAATTCCGCACGCTAATCTGATCAATCTTCAATTTCTTCAACTGCTGCTCGTATCGATCGAACGTGGCCAACTCAGCGTACAGCTCCGGCAAATCGCCGGGCAGAAAAACGCGATCGCTTTGCAGCACCATCAGATCGCCCAACGCCTTGCGGGCTGCCTCGATCTCGCCATCAAAGTGCTTCAGACTCTCGATGTTCGCCTGCTGCTTGATGATCTTGTCGTTCAGCTGCGCCATGATGCCGGCACACTGGCAGCGAATGACGCTCAGCTCCAGGCTGTCCTGTCCGGTCTGATCGACTTCTTGCAACAGTTCGGCATACGGCTGATGGAACCGGTCGAAGACCTTCAGGTGCACGTACATCTGGGACATGCGAGACTTGAGAACGAATGTATCCTTAATTTCTTGCAGCAGGCGATCGGTGCGCTTGCGCAGATCGGCCAAATCAGTGTCCGATTGCTCCTGCTGTTCCTCATCTCTGGCCCGCATCAGACACGCCAGATTCTCCTTCAGATCCAGCCAGCTACCCTCAAACTGCTCCCAAGCATGCGCGTCTTCTGCCGTCTCCTTCGCCCTCTGAATCGCCGGCTCCAGCGCTTCCATCTGCCGATGGCGCCCGGCCAACTCGGCGCCCGTCGCCTTGGCCGCATTACACTGGAACCAGTCGCGGCAGTCGGCCAGCACCAGCTTCAGTTCGGTGCTGTCGCCACCGGAGCACTTGGAGGCATGTCGCAGACCGGTCAGCTGATCGGCGGTGCGATCGAAGTGGCGGCGCAGCTCGGCGAAGCGCGTCTTGTAGGCGAGCGCAACGGTCGATTGGTCTTGGTCATCGGACTGGGTCAGATGATTGTCCGCGGACTCGAGAGATCGCAGCTGGGAGGTCAGCTCTTCGGAAATCTGGTTCAAAGATTCGGGACGCAGTGCTGATCCATCTTGATTTTGCATTCGATCGACGCGTGCGTCCACTTTACGCAAATACGAGGCGGCCTGATCGCATTCGGCCTCGAGTTGTTCGCTCCGCAGCTGCTCTGGCACTTTGTCGTCCGCCTCCCCAGCGCCTCCATTCTCCGCAGATTGCCCTTCGGACATCCTCTGCTGATAGTCCACCCACTTCTCCGGCCGCGGGCACCGCTGCTCCGCTTTGGCCATCTTGAATCCCATATCGCCGATTCGCGTCTGCTGCACGCGCAGCATTTCCCTCAGCGCCTCACAGCGATCGCTCAGCGCCTCGATGCGCTCCAGCACCTCCGTCGACTCGAGTCCAATCGACTCCTGCTCCAGATCGGCCAGCACCTCGCCCAGAGCCCGTAGATCCGCTTCGCCGTAGCGCACTTCGCCGATGCGTCGCATGATTTCGGCAATTTCGGTTACTTCGCCGTCGCGTTCCATCGCCTTGAGGTCCGCCTCGCGGCCGTTCACCCAGGCGGCGGCGGCGCCCAGGCGAGCGGTTAGGTCGCCGAAGCGCTGGCGGACGTCGTCGAGTCGATGGCCGCGCTGTTCGGTCCATCTGGGAGGAGGAGATGGGTGAATTGGAGGGCGTTCGATGATATTTGCAAACTTGAACTGACAGTTGAAATGAAGTTATCTTGACGTTATCACTGAACAAAAAGTCCAGAAATAAGCTAGAATATTTCCTTGTGAAGTTTATTTCCTACTGCGTTAACAATCGAGATTTTGTACTATAGAAGCTACAGCTACACAAGTATTTGTTCTTGACTGCTCTATCGAAAATCTCTCCGTAAACGAAATCGAATTGTCAATACATAAGAAGTGCGGCAGAAAAAAACGCCTAACTTTTCCTAACTATATACCTCGACTTGGATGAATTGAATTGTTTTTTTTATCATTTCCTTTCGAAACATATTACAGTATCACAATGGCATCAACATTTGAAACCATTGCATTCGTCATCAAACAATTTATTGATAATCTGCAGTAGGTTTGCATTGAGAGTACAAAGCATACAAAAATGCTGTGGCTAGCCTAAGGTGCAATTAAGTGTATAAATTGCTGAACAGAGACGCAATGAAGAAACTAGTGGCGAAAAAGCGCGCCCGTAAACTGACGTCGTTTTATCCCAGCCATACATATGATTGTTTATCGATTCGCATGTGTGGTGATTTTAGCATATCGTTCATCTTCATCACTTGTTGGACGATGAAACCTAAATATATATGTCAAGGAGTGCCTCTACAAACGGCTCCGACCATTCATTCGAAAGCTAATGATGTCTAGTTTGTATTTCCTGATTTCCTGATGGAATCATGGCTCTTCTACGATTGGTTGGTACAATGATATAATAATATCACATTCGTACCCAGGGAGGCTAACCCACCGAATTGTCCAGAGCTTCGGAAAATAGAGCGATGAATTAAAAAAAACGATGGATCGCAGCCGCCAGAAAGGTAACAAAAACTACAAGAAAGCGGCAGATGAGGGGTATTCCCAAAAGGCTGGAAATAATTGTTTGTTATTTTTTCGAATAAGTAAAATATAATAAACCTTCTTTAATATTCCGTTTTATTTTTCAAGATTTCTGCATAGGTTCCTGAGTTATTATATTTTTATATTGCGTTTTTTTCTGCCGCACTCCTTAGGTATAATTCAATCCGCCATCAATACACGGCTGTGTGGAAACCACAAAAGAAGATGAAGAATATCGTAATTGTAGAAGATCAAAACAATGGCGAATTGAATTATTGTGGCAATTCGATTTTTGATACGCTGAGAGTTTTTTGTTAAAATATTGCAATACAAACCTGATCAAATGATGCCACCGCTCGCCCAGCGCATTCAGCTTATCCTCAAAATCACTGAACAACTCATCGTTCACAATCACCACCAGATTACTGCTCAGCCGATCCACAAACGCCTTCTGCTCGGCCAGATGCCGCTCCAGCTCCCTCTGCTCCGCCACCTGCGCCTGCAGCCTCTCAGCGCCACCACCTCCACCCACCTCACCCATCTGCGAGACGCGATCCTCGATGGCGCTCAGAATCGCCCGCAGCTCGTCCACCTTGCCCATCTGGATGGCGGCCAGCGTTCGATGGACGGCCGTCTGCATCGACAGAGCGCGCATCCGCAGCGTCTCCCAGCGCTCGTTGAGCAGCGACATTTGCTGCTTGATCTCCGCGAGATCGAGGTCGCTCAGCTGCTGCGAGAGATGCGCATCGGTGAGCAGACGGGCGCCCTCTTCGAGGGCGCAGCCCACGTACTGCTGGTAGGTGGACATGCGAATCATGAACTGTTCGTGACGCTCGAACTGGGCTTTGGCGGCGGCCAGATCGGGATCGGTGGCGACGTCGGCACGGAGGAGGTTCTCGGCCTCGAGCAGCAGGGCGAGCACGGTTTCGACGGACGTTTGGTAGGTGTTCATTTCGGTGACGATGACGGAGGTGTTGCTGGGCGTGGTGGAGGAGGCAGTCGTGGTTGTTGACTTTGGTGGAGCAGCGGAGGAGGAGCCGTTACTGATATGGGTGGACCGAAGTAAATTATTACAAAACAAAATCACATAATTTCTGTAATAAATCTCGAAGAGATTCGATTATAAGAAAATACTGACTAATTACTATTGCTCTTCATTTGAAAACCAATAACTATGATCTTCAAGGACAAGTAAGTAAATCGGGAGGTGTTTTTACGTGATAAACTCACAAACCATTGTTGAATATGAGTTTTCACTCGATTTTTGGCATAATCAAAAAGTTAGTCGTAAAGTGACGACCCTTTACTAGACAAGCGGAAGCGGAACTAATTTTTATGAAAACTTTTTCAACAAACCGATACCAATAATGAAATAATATGAATGAATTTCGTAAATAATATGAATAACGAACTTTCAATTAGGTTTTAGGGTTTTTTTTCATATCGACGTTTGGTTTAGGATCGATCAAAGGGGCGATCTTAGACTTCATCGAAAATCGAGAACACTTGGTCTAAATTTCAAACAAAATTTGAAAAGCGAACGATTTTTCGGGACATATCTAAATGAAATATATTCTGTTCAGGGGATGTCCAGAAGATAATAAAATTACTATATCCTAACATCGCAGCTCTCTCGATAGAATCAAAATTTAAAGCATAAGCAAAAACTATCTCCTCATGCTTACCTCGCACTCTGCACCTGCTGCTGCTGCTGCCTCCCCCGCTCCTCAATCACATGGTACATGCACATCACATACAGCACCACCGACTTTTTGTCCGGCCTCTGGGCCACATCGCCCGCCTCCAGCAGCGGCTCGATGTTCAGCACGCGTCGCGCCACATCGAACGCACTGCGCAGCCGCTCGACGGCCGTCGGCAATGCCAGCGCCGCTTCGACCGCCTCATCATCAACTCCACCGGCCAGCAGCAGCGACAAGAACGCCCGGCCATCCGACCAGCTGCCGGCAAAGTCCGTCACCCTCACCGGTGGCACGATGTCAACCAGTAGCAGCTGCTGCTGCACCCAGCGCAACAGGCTGCTCTCCAGCGTGCTGGGAGCAGCTGGTGTCTCCGATGCCACAGCCGCCTGCGAAACTGCAGCTTGCACGCGGCGCCCATCGAAATTCAGAGCAATCAGCCACACCAAACTGAGCGTCAGCTTCGGATTGCCCGCGACGATGTCTTCGCTGCTGATGTTCAGCAGCGTGATGCCATTCTGGGCGAGCGTCTGCAGCACGCGATTGACGCGCAGAATGCAGTGGACGCGCAGGTGGCCACGCTCGCTGGGCTGGCGTTGCTGCGTGAGCTGCTCGAGCAGAGCGAGCAGTTTGTGGCCGTCGCGCAGGTCGTGGAATAGGTCGACGATGGGCGCGCAGTTGTTGGCCTGGGAGTGGGTGTGGAGTAGAGTGGGGATCAATAACGTTTTTTTCTTCGATGGTCGTATCCGCCTTTTCGCCAAATGTGGTCAAATGGCATCCATAAGTATTCGTCTATTCAAATTTGAATTGAATTGCATCAGGATAACCTTTTTTGTTATTCTGTATTGATCATTTAGGGTCTTCAGATAGGTAAAAATTGGTCGAGAGCACCCGATTTTTTTTGTGAAGTTCGAGGATTCGAAACCATAATAAACTGGCAAAAACATCGATTTTAGGGTCAATGAAAAGTAGCAGTTATAGCGATTTTTGAAGAATTTTATTTTTGGTCAATCAATATTAATTGTTTGTACATACAATTGTGAAATAAACTAATATAAACTAATATACATATATATCTCGACCTGAAACGTAGTTATGTGCAAATGATACAAACGCGCAGTTCGGAACTGACACAGAACGATTACAATAATTTTAGGATCATGGAGTATTGTCTTGGTGGTATAAAGTTAACCCTAGAAAGCCTTGCAAGAATGTACAGTACTGTACTGATACAGAAAATGTTTACCTAAAAGTAGACAAACGAACGAACAAAACGTAGTATATAACGATAACTATATAAAATTAGGCATTGATGAAGAGATGACAGACAAAATGGGACAGTTTTTTGCACAATTCAATATTTATAGTATAGTGCTCATCAGTTTGAGCACTAAAAAATACCCTAAATTACTGACTGTGATAGAGTCAATATGAGCTAAAATGTATTCAGATTAAAATACAATTCGTAAATCGCTAACTGCGGAACAGGCGCACGAAGGAGGTTAAAATCTGTTAAGATTGTAATATCAGTAAAGAAGGAAGAAGGATTGATATGCCTGTCAGCAGCTTATGTATACTGTATTTTTTCTATATCGACTATGAAGGACCAATATTTTTGATAGACATTTTTTTTTATTCTTATAAATAGTTTACTTTTATCCAGCGGTCCTGCAACATCTCGATACCTTTCGAAATACATTCGCCATTTACCCTAGCAAAACGCTTTTTCTTGATTTCGACTCCCTTATTCGAATAAAACCTCTTTGTCTAAAGAAATGTTCTCAAATTTAAAAATAAATAGTCGTTGAGGGCCAAATTCATAGAATACATATGTTGGGACTGTAATTCATATCCCTATTAGTTGATTCTGTCCTTCGTTTCCAGGTACTTGATACATTACGAATTTTAGCCTAATCGCGTCAGTCCTAAAAACTGCTCCGAAGTTTCAACAATATTTTGTATGTTTCAATTGTGAGTTTTGCGGCAGTCATTGCAATAACTTGATAACTCCAATAACTTAAGCACGATTCGTCAAAATATATTTTTTTTATATCTTTAGAGTACTTTGCTTAAATGAATTAAAAACAAATTTGACAATTTTTTTCGTCTGGGGCAAAACCCGTATAACAATATTGTAAGACATGTTTTGGTTCCAGCTGCACTTCTACCCATCAGAAACAGTGCTTTATCAAATTTAGACATATCTTCTCAATAGTATGTAAGGACAGTTCGGTTATGGCTGGCTAAAAAATTAATCTGATCAATAACAAATTTTGTCATCATCAGAAATATTGTTTCGTTATAGGTCGTAGTCTCAAGACTAAACAGCCCATGTAGTCGAAGTCGATCAGAGAGTAAATAGTTTTTTCACCCATTCCTTTAGCCAATATAATTAACGAGTTTAGCAAAAGCCAGATCATAGGTCTCGATATAGTTGTTTCTTCCGTATTACGTATTTTCCGTGTAACGTTTTCAACACAAATCTATAACTTTTTCGATGTTTACACTAGAATTTGTATTTTGGCACTCGAAACACGATCAGAAGATCGTTTAAAAAATTAACATATTTAATATGGATGACATTTGTCCACAGATGCCTACTACGATCACAGATAAAAACGTTATTTCGACCCACACTAAATGTACACACTTATGTAGTCTGTTAGTGTGGGTGCTTGTGTCGTGGGTTTTGTCTGATTGGAGTCTATGTGCGTGTATGTGTTAGTGTCTCGGGCGCGTGGGTGTGTCACACACGTTACACGCCGAGACATCATGTGAATAGTGAATATTCATGTTCCATATTCCATATCATCATCGCCGCCGCACTTTACCTTGATCAAACGGGCGTTGATCCATTTGGTGAACGTTTTCTTCTGGACGTCGTGACGCTCGTCTGCTGCACAAACAGAGAAAGCACACACACACATAATATATGTAGTAGAGATCGCGATGCGGGCCGACGCGCGCGCGCGTGACACCAATTGATATCGAATCGAAGCTAATTTAAATGATCGCGCCGCACAAATTGTGTCGTAATTTACCCATATCCATGATGCTGTTGACGTGCTTGATGCCGGCGACTCTCATACTCATAGTGGCGTCGAATTCGTTGTAAGCATACTTTTGTGTGTGTGTGATTGTGTGAGGATCGATACGATCGCGATCGTATGCGCACGCACTGAGCTCTCTCTGTTTACTTTGTATGCATATGCAAGCTATATATTTGTGATTTTGTTGTTTTGGTCGACTCTCATTCATGCGATCGTGTATATACCTCACACTTTACATACATCACCATACATATACACGCACATACCACGCACTCAATCCACAAGTGTGCGTGTCACCAAAAAGCCACACACGGAAATACACAACCGAATTCCGCCCGCAACTGCTATCCGAATCGCGAATATCGGTTAGATTAGCGCGCGCGATCGCGATCCCGACGCGATAGAGAATACGCGAATAGTTAAAAACGACCGTACGAATTGGGAAAGCGGATTAAAAATAAATAGCGTCACGACACGACGACCACTTGTTGCACACGCACGCTGCAAGCAAGCAAGCCGCTACCGAAACCGAAGCGAAGTAGAATTAAGTCACGTTAGGGATGTTAGCGGCGGCTGTATAGTCAGCGATAGTTTGACTTGTTGGGGAAATATTCAACGAGTAGTGGACGAACGCTGTAATTGGGAAGAAAGAAGAAATTATATTTGATTGCGTGATTGAAACGTCAGTATGTCGATGATGCACGTGGGACTTATTACTTTATTGGTACCCAATTGTCGTTACTGTTTCGAGTACATTCGTGTACTTTTTTAGTACATTTTGCAGCCAGAAAAATAGAAAAGTACAATTATAAGAAATCGCTAGATTCCATTGGATATACAGTAAAACCTCCCTAAGCAGGAATCGCACGGGACCGACAAAAAATTCCGGCTTAGCGGAGTTTCCGGCTTAGGGAGGTTTTTTTTTCAAGACCTAAAAAAATCTCGAATAACGGAACATATGAAACGTGAGTTCAACGTGTATTAGAATACCCTTA
>JANTBZ010051260.1:0-10336 GCA_024741255.1 Exechia fusca | reverse complement strand
GAATATTTTTTTCGGTTGGAATGAAACCACGATAACACTTTCTATTCATGTTTTGGCTCTGGTCGCTATTTTTTATATTAGAAATTAGTGCTTTTACAAGGACATGGAATACGCCGATATCCATTTCTTAGCAATAACAACTGTTGCTTGGATCAAATTTAAATATCGAACGAACCAAAAGTCCTATCGATGTCAAATTTTGTATATATTCCTTCCTTGAAACAATCTTGATTATTCACAAATAGTTTCATCAGAAATATGTGTCCTACTATCAAACAATACGAATTTTCTAGCCCAACTGTTATAATTTGTATGGAGAGTCATATAAAATATTCTCCCGGTACAAATTGTTCGTGTTTCATATTTGGTTAAAGGATCATAACTGTTCTATGGATTGACTTGATGCAATGTACTCATGATAAATGTAATGGAATTGTGCACAAGTCCTCATCATTCGAAAACCTGTACGAAACTCGTTGTGGTTTTTGGATTTCAGGGACATCAGTAAATATCCATTAGAGGAGGTTAAGACTTTTCTAAAATAAGTAAATAATAGAGAAAGGGTTTGTTCAACTGCATCATTACAAATCTTGTGCCAGTGTCACTTCTCCTATATACTGAAAACAAACATGTTCCAAATTAATGAGTTAGGCTAGTAAGGTGATGTTGGGCAGGCGGATTGGGTGTTTGTCGTAGGATATCTGTGCGCATGAAAAGAATCAAACAACACGGCCAAGGTGCACAAACATAAAAAGACGCGGAGGCGAATAAATATTTGCACTCAGCGAGCGAGCGTCAAACGGTTCAATTATATCATCGTCGCCGCATGCGACGATGCCACGATGAATGTGTCAGCCCGCGCCTAGCTCGCGTCCACGTGCCATGCCAACTTCTTTTCAACCGCGCGACTGATGAAAAACAAACGGGAGATTAAAAGAACATCTTCGGTTGGTTGGACGGTGGGCGATGTTTCTTTTATTGAGTGCGTATTACACGCGTGATACCCACGACAACGATTCCCGGTTTGATTGGTCGCATTGAATTCCATTCAAATGGTGTAATGTCCGCACGCGCAGACACATTTCACTTATCTCGAAATAATGGCGACTACTCTCTGCTCTGGGCGACACGGTGCACACGGCAAAATGTCACATCCATCCCGGCTTCCGGCCGGGCATCGCAGATGTGCAGATGCGGCGAGTGTGTGTGTGTGTGCAACAGTAACGAAATCTCGAGACAATAAAGCGCGTACAGTTAGTGTTATAGTTATGTCAACAGAAAATAGAATCGACTTAATTTGTGAATTGTCACCAAGATTAAATTTGATAATTGTTCTTGCCAAATGTAGCGCAATTCATTGATCATAATTCTGTATTTTCTCATAATATCAGGTACACTATAGCCGACAATATGAATTTTTAAACAGAATCATGTATACATGAAAACACAAATGAGTGAACAAAACTCATCATATTGATTTTTTTCGTATGAAAAACGAAAACATGCAATTCTATCGATTGCAATATGTAACGATTTCGACCAAAAATTAATCCACAGTTTTGACAATTTTAACAAAGTCTTGGTTATTTAATTGTATGAGTTTTGTTTACTTATTTATGGACGATTTTTTGTATACATGTTTATGTTTAAATATTAATTTTGTCGATTATAGTGAACATACAATTATGAAAATGTACAGAATTATGTTCGATGAATCGCGCTACAATTTTCAAATTGCATCAACCAACTTGGTGACAATTTACAAATCAAGTCAACACGAAATAAGTTCACATAATTATGACACATAGTGTATAATGTATAACTACTGTCACACCGGCAGGCAGGATGTGAGCTCTATGTGCTCGCGTCGAGAGCCACTGCCAAACCGACCGAGAGTTTTGACATGCGAAAATACATTTACAGATACCATCAGACACAGACTTATCTCCGCTCTGCTCTGCTCGTCGTGATGCTCGCGCAAAACGACTTGCTGCATCAGGTGAGCGACAGCATGGTTTCTCTGATTCATTTCTTTGCGCGAGCATCACGAGCAGCATGTCAAGCGTCAGCCAAGCGCGAGCGACGTGCAGCGAATCAGTTCGCAGTCGACGCTCAGTCAGAGGAAATTACCGGCAACCGAAAGAAAACCGAGAAACGAGACACAACGCAACGGAGCCCGTTAACGTTGACGCGAAACGTTCAAGCGTGCACATTTTCACAGAAATGAAGAGTTGCGAAAAATCGCTCCATTTGCTTAGCTCACTCGATTGTGAATCGTAATTTCGTTAATGCCACCGCCACTCCAACGCAGCGGCATATGATATCAAACCACCTGTTCAATTTACACACGCTCTCGAGCATAACCAGATTTCCGTTTGTCGTTGGTGTCGTCGACATCGTCGTCGTCGTCGTCGTGCCGAATTAATTGAATCAATTACTATATCTTACGGTAATTCGACGGAATTGGTGTGTGCGCCCAGACCGAAGAACGACGGCACGCGTGCCTGCCTGCCTGCCTGTGTGCGTGTGCGTGCACTCAGCGACAAATGACGCAACCCTTTTAGCTATGTTCAACCACGACCGAACATCCGAAACCGGTTTCTCGCTAGCAAACCCGCCCCATCAGCAGCACGGAGCAGCACGGAGACCAGGCCCGTAGCTACCATAGTGGCTAAGTTGGCTTAGCGCTCCCTGACCACCGCTGAGCCCCCAGAATGTGATAACTTTTGGGAGAAAATACACGAAACAGTGTCTGTGTATTCAAAAAAGGTTCTTGACATTATTTTACTTCAATTTAATTGTCGACCATTTTCATGCAAAATTGTGCTTAATTTCAGCGTCATTTTTAATTGATCCGGGAGATAATACTTTCCGTGCTATATTATACTTCTACCTTGGTTTATATAGTCCCGGGTTTTTGGTCGTTCTGGTGCCATCACTCTCAAATCGTTAATATTTTTGAAAGTACCTGTGATTTGTAATTAGGACAATTGAATGTTCATGACTTTTCTTCTAGTCGTTTAAAAGTTATACAGTTTATTGAATCACGCAGTTCATCATTTACGAAATACGATTTTTTTGTCTTGATGTAGCACTTATTCTAGAGGAAACAGTGCGGTTGGAGCCAAAACATGTTTTATTACGTCTGATCCCAATCCGAAATGCATTTTATTTAATAATTCTGTACCTGCTAGTAGACGAAGACGATGCGTGCCATTGTGACAATTATAGTTGGTAGTTTATTTAAAAACGATTGATCCAGGGACATAATGAGGCATTCTATATCGAGAAGAAGAGAATCGGTTAACGAATTTTACTTTTCGATCGGCCTTGAATGTAAATATGCAGAGGAACAAAACAAGATTTCATAAAAAAATCAAATTCATATTTTTCCAAAGGTCGAAATATGAAACATCGTCGGTTTTCAATTTATTTGAAGAGTTCGTAGGAGTTTACTTTTGAATACATTTTCATAATTTTCTCTCAAACAATGCGTTGGCTCTTCGGGCCATCATAATTCAGGCAAATTACTTCGTACGTAACTCAATAGATTCGATTGGTTACCTCAAGCAGTCTATTGAGCGAGTGTAAGAAAACGGCTATAATTTTAGACCTATTTCTTCACAATAATTCGTCATAGTTAGCTTCAATTTTTTCATCACAGCCTCCATCAGCCCCCCTCGGAATGATGGGCTATCTACGGGCCTGTCGGAGACTAAAGTGTTTCTTATGGCAAGCGGCAAACGCAACAGTGCTACTTTGTCGTAAGAGTAGAGAAACTCACCCCCAGCACACATTTCATCCATCGCTTCGCTTGCTTTGCCCGGATGCAACATCTAATGCGGTGTGTCAATGTGTGGGTGTGTGTGTGTGTGCATGCTAAATGGACCTCCGCCAACGCCAGCCACCATCTTACCATTGGCGGCTCCATTGATGATGTCTCCGACCAGACCAGATTGATGTTATGAACAAAAAACTCAACTCAGCATAAAAGACGCCGCTCATTACAACGGAATAATTTAGACTCAACTAATCCATGACCGAAGGCCAGAGAGGCTGCTTCAGGACGCGCGTAATCTCCGCCGCGTCCCCGGACATTGTCTCCGCTGCCGCGCGCGGCTTAGCATTCGTGAACGGGGTTAATGCACGCCACTTACGCGGGCGCGTGCTCACGAATGCGAATGCGCGCGGGTTGTTTCACGGTGGTGGTGGGATTTGCGATCGGCCCGATGCAATGCAAAGTTCATCGCAATTTACGCGAAATTTATCGCGCTGAATTAATATATCGCCAAATCAAATGCGTTGGCTCGTTATTGTCCGCACGCGCGCGAGCGCGAAAATGCGAGGAGCCAAAGGCTTAGAGACCGTTGCCGAACACAGACACGCCATTAGGGGAAAACTGTGTAGGATAAGCCACTGTGTAGGTTGCGTTTATTCCATTTTTCAATATGGAAAAAATTTTGATGAAGTAGAATGTTATGTCTCATTGACAGCAATCTTTTCAGGAGAAAATCTATTCATAATTGAGCTTAGGTTTCGAGCTGTGAATGTCTTCTGAAATCGTGGTCTAAAATAGTGTAAACGCGTGTCCGGTGTATTGCTCTTTTTCAGCATACAAATAACGACTCGCCACATGTTTTAGAGCTTCTCTGAAATATTTTGCAATCAAAATCTTTATGCGTTCGGCCGTAGTAACACAATTTGTGAGGCTATGAAATGCCGTGTAGGTTGAACCATTCGCGTCGTGTAGTTTGAACAACTCCCAAAGTATGTCAAATTCATATTGTAACAACATAACGGAACAAATGTACAATCAATCGTGGAACATGAACATGGCACATGTAGTAGAGCCCTGTACATGAATTAAAATCGATTGATGGTCTTTTCAAAGGGATTAGTTTCTGTCATATGTATATCTTCATCATTCCGAGTGACTGTGAACTGTGAAGAGAGGGGGAGGGTCGAACTTCCGAATCGACATAAGGGTTTATCATATATCTGGTTTTAATAAATAATATTGAAAAAATAATGTTACATATCTTTCATTCCCAGTCAATTTGCTTTTTAAAAATGTGAATAAATGGTTCAACCAAGACGAAATGGTTTCAACTACACGACATATTCCACATGAGCAATAAGTCCTGTAACTTGTTATACTTAAGCTTGAGATGGAAATGACATACGGCGTAATTGGGCACAAAGGATGGACCTTTCATTCATGATGCTCGCATAATTACAGAAGTTATGAGCAACACTTGGAACTATGTTCAACCTACACGGTGCTCCCCTACGCCAGAAAGCACTGGCAATTTCGCCAAATGCTTGGCTAGTTATTCGAGTATTGCTGTGGTGGTGGCGGCAAGCATTCAAATGGAATTCCGGCACGCGTGCTGCCGCTGCGTACTTTGATCCTTTGACGTCTTGGCCGCCGAATCGCGAGCGCGCGTGACGCGGGGTGTTTGTGTTTCATTATCATTATTATCATTCATTCGTTCGGCGGTAGTAATGCACACGCGCGCACATCGGTTATGTAGTGGCGTGTTTAATTAATGGAAATACCGAATAGCTCTTTCATTCGTTGGGAGCGCAGCCACGAGAAACGATCCGGCGTGCGCTGGCGAATTATTCCGCAATCAAAAATGTTTGCTCTGCTCGAGAACAAGCGGGCACGCTCTTTCGGTCTATTGTTGTGCCTAATCCCAGGTAAAATATGATTTATTATTTTAGAAGGAAAAAAACGAAGTTCTCTATGTGTGCATACTTAAGTCGGTGTCTGTGTGTGCATCCACTTTGAAACGATTTGGACAATTATCATACAACCTCATCAACGCAGCGCGACCCTCTTTCAGTGCGACCCTCAATTCGTGATTTTTTTTTCTGTTCACTTGTGTGAGTGAGAGCACGACCGCATCGAAAACACTAGGGCGCGCATACGCTAACCGTCCGGACTGAGAGTGGCTGGGTGCAGACGAGCAGTCAAAATTCGCCGCATCGTCAGAAGTCGTTGTGCGGGAGCGGACGACGCTTGCACCTCATCATCGCCGACACCACAACCCACAAACTCAACGACGATTCGCAGAGCGCGCGCATTGTTGAGCGAAGCGCTCGCTTGTAATACATTTTATAGAAATACAATAGACAACGGTCACGAAGAGTGCACGCGTGCACATTATAATAAATAATATTTCCATGGTTCCAGAGTGTTTAAGTAGCCGACAACACATTTTAATCGGTCCGGTCGGTGCAAGGGTATTTTTTCGCATTCTGCCGTGAATCAGACTCGTCCAGTCAGTCGGAGTCTTAGGCTCCAGATTACACTTGTTTGATTGTCTGCCGGCAGGCGAGAACAAATGTTGGCAAATATTTGGGCATCGTAAACCCACGGCTATTTGTTTGCATTGTGATGAGTGTTATTTTTCCATTCGCCAGCGTAATCCAATTAATGCATTACAAAATACTGTGTTCAACCCGAACTTTGCCGAAAGTCTTATCAAAAGTTCAGGTTGAACAGATTTGTCCGAATATTGTTGGCAGCCACGACGACGCACCGACCATCAGAAACCTGCTCGGGCGTCTGCAAAACCCGATTATGATTCGAACTGACTGACGGTGCGAAATTTCGGAACACATTTTACTTATCATCTTAGCCTGCGACTACACTGCCCTAGCCCTCACAGTTCGGAGAGCTTATCTCATCAAGCGAATGTGTCGATTTTAAAGAAAAGTCGCGGGCGAATAAAACAAATTGAGGCCGCGCTCAAATGATGCGCACATCCCATCAGCACCGTTCAGCTGCTGAGCAGCTCAGCTCCAGCTTCGGGGATGCCCTCGAATGCTTAATTTTATTATCTCATCACCGCGCTTAACTTGCGCGGCGTGTGGTCGATTGCCGTCGGTGTAGATGTGAATTGGTGCAATCGCGTGATTTGCGCACACAGTCACAGCGCGCAAAGAATGTGGCCAAGTGTTTTGCATGAATTATCGCCTAATGGATTTCATTATACGTTTCATTTACTTAATCTGCGGTCACGCGACGCGCACGCCCGCGAAAACCGCCAAGCACCGGCGTAAATTGAACCACGTCTTCGGCGGAGCGGAGTTGCGGCCAATTCGAATGGAATGAAGTGGATCGTAGTAATAATATAATAATAAATGAGAAATCGTCTTCAAATTGAGGCGGGCCGAAATCGCGGGCGCGATCCGAATCTGAAGTCATATAAATGACTATTATAAATTAACCAACGTAACACGCGCGGTAATGAAGCGATTTCTAATCCCTGAACGTGGTATTCTTGACGGCGCCGCGCGAGCGATGTCCGTGATAATCCCGGTTGAGAGAGAGTGCATGCCGCCGAAACAAACGCTTTTCCGCATTTTACATATTCCACGCCACGCTCATACCGCGGTCGGTTGGAGGTGGAGGCGGTTGGCTTCGGCATCAGCGTTCATTAATAATGCATAATAGACACGGCGGTGGTTCTCGCGCGGCAACAAATCTCGCCCAGTCAACCACCCCGCCGAAGGCGACTGCCGTCCTTCGTGCGACACGCGAATTTGATGCGAGCGAGCAACCGCGAACAACGGCGGTTTTTTTTCCAGTCTTGTTGAGATGTTTTGTGGCCGCTAAGTACACAACAATAGCCAATGCGATCGACATAATTATGTTGACCTCGTTGGCGCAAATCCCGTGCGACTGCGCGCTGATGATATGATGATGATGTCGACGACGAAGATGACGACGACCGCGACGACGACAATGTTCGTCGGCTGGAGATTGGGTTGGGTGGTCTGGGGGTGGAGGCATGTACAGATATTATTTGTTGATGAAATTACCATTCCAGAGTCGCACGCGCGTAAACGCGTACACACGAAAAAATACAAGGTTTCAGCGGCTGGAAAAATATTTTAATCCTCTGCCGACAAGTACGCACACGCGTACCTTAGCGCGCACGGTCGCCGGCTTAGATGCGGGCTTAAAAATGCCTCGGCTTGTTCGCCTACATGCATCCACCCAAGATGCGGTGTGGCGGTGTTTTGGTGGTTTCATTCATCGATTCTGCATGCACGGTCTCATTAAAAAACGAAATCTCGCGCGCGCATATCTTAATGTCAAATAAGAAAAGTTTCTTTGGATACACAAGCAAGCGCGCGCGCGCACAGATCAAACTTCCGCGGCTCACCGGCTCAGTCGTCGACGTCGTCGCTGTTTGGGAAAATCGACGGATGATATTCTTTGATCAGCGTGTAAACAGCGGAACATTTTTCAATGCGCGTGTGTGCATAACTGCGAGTATTTGTAGATATGGCGCATTCGTGCTGTTGACAATCTCTTTGTACATGCGGCAGCGCACACGATCTTGAGTGGTTCGACTCGGTCGAAAATCCCCGGCTAATTATTTCGAAGTTATGAAGGCGAAATATTCAAATCGGTAATCCCCTGCCGAGAACTTATCTCGGCTCAGTTTTGACGGACCCCTTCAGAGACTGGTCAAGATATTGACCCTTATTATAGTGAAATTAGGACGCCGGGATGTGCTCTATCAAGTCCGATCGGTCATCTTCTATTAAAACCCAATTTCTGGACGCGAGTTTCGAGGATTCAAGAAATGCCAACTAAACTCTCCCAACCCATTAGGAGTTTAGTCTCATCATTTAGGACAGAATAGAATCCACTGTGAGTGCGTCTGCGTGTGTGCCTCCTCTTGTCGAAGTGGGTATTAAGTTTATTGAACCAAATATATTCGACAAGCTTAAAACCCCCAATGCCGTGGCGTCAAGCGACAAAATACAGTCGAAAACGCAGTTCGGGCGTGATTTTCACACGCCGACATCCCAACGAAGGCGACGACAGCATCCGACAAATGTGTGCGTCTTGGAGTACACGGGTACATATCCTGAACGGGTTTCTGGTGTGATATGTCTGTACTAATGTATACTGTTGCGTGTGTGTGCGGGTTCGTGATCTGCCATGCGGAGAACCGTTGGTGTCACTTTGTATAACAGCCACGCGATTTCTCACCGATTGAGACACCGATTTAGGCGACGCGCGGTGACTGTCTGGTCTGGTCTGGTGTGTACACACGTACTCGGCGCCAAGATTTTATTTCAACACCCAAGACGACACAAGACACAACATATCAACGAATCGGCGCAAAACCGCTTCAAGTGTCATCAACCGGATTTAATGCCAACACAGACTGCATTGCATTCGCTAGACAAACTGAATTGCACGTCACTTTGCTAATGCACCCGACACAGATTTTTGCTGAATATTATTCAACTGGTCGACATGTCGTACATTTAATGCCTTAGCAAGCCAATAGATTCCAATTTACTCGTGTGTTAATTGTGTCCGAAGTTATACAATTAGCCGTAAATCATAGGCGCGGTAAATCCGTCACGTCAAATCTCGGCAATAAATCACGCATCAAAGTTAATACGGACACGCTTCGTCGGGATGGGAGCTGAAGTGAGCAGCTCTGATTAAATGAAATGAGCTGGTAAGGATGATGGTGATGATGATGTGTATGAGTATGTACGGTGCACGTGGTGCGTCACAACTGCGGTTACATAGATCATAGTTTTATACCGTATGTTTTATAGAAGGGGACAATTTTACAGAACATTTAGCATTGACTCTAAAAGCACTTTCATCAACGTGGAATAGAAAACCAGCACCCCACGAACTTCCGATTTGTTATTCGAGATTCGAGTAATCTGCAGCACGACTGCCTGAGGTCAACTTACAACATGATTGCGCTTGCCTTCTATGTAGCATTAATAATACCAAAGTAGGCTGTATTTTCCAAACGATCGAAAATTTGACAGAGTAGATAGTTGCATTTCTTAATATAAGTCTCCAGAAGCGTTTTCGTTTAAACTTATGGAAACCTATATCATTTCACGATTGATTATAGCAATCGGATATTATTCGAACCCTGGAGTCGCAGATCGTGAACCGCATGTTAGTCTATCGAAAAAGTGTTCATTACAACAAGACTAGCAACGATAACATCGGAAATAGGACCAAAAAAGTTTCGAAAGATCCGGAATGGTTCGACAAGTAAAGAGTTAAATTCAATGAAATGCACGGCAGATTTCACTTGAAATGGCATAAGGGGTCTATGCCAGAGTTTATCTCAAATTGAAGCTGAACAAAATCCGAGAGCAAGATAGTTGCCGCGATGAACGTTCAATGGTGCGCTTCCAAGATTAATCTTGTTGTCCGAACAACTTGCACTGTCGAACCAGTGATAGAAAAACAAAATGATCGAGATTGTTTAGTTTGAAGGTTTGAGAAAATAAAAATCAAGACGTTATAATGTATCCTTTAACG
>JANTBZ010051249.1:0-10337 GCA_024741255.1 Exechia fusca | reverse complement strand
GCCCCACCCCCACCCGCACACAAAAACGAACACATTATTTAACGCTGCTCGAGCTCAAGTGCGGCTGGTGGTTTTCATCTCGTCGTCGGCGGCAGGCGGCAGACGCGAGATGCCAAGAAAATGGAAATGTGTGTACACAGGTAAAGTGCACACACGAAAAACGCGCGCGGCTTGTTTTTCTGCACACATTCTCCGCACGGGAGCGGCCGTAAAACTCTCAACAACACCAACAAACACCGTCTATTATTCCACCGGGGGTCGCGACGCGAGGCATAAAAAACGCGCGCGCCCGAAATATAACTCAAGATTACTTTTGCGAGCGCGCACGTCAAGGGAGGCTGCTCAGGTATTCGCCTGCCTGCATTATGTTTACGCTACGCTGTGTGCAAACATTTCCTTCTCGTCGCTCGTGTATGCAAAGTTAACGAGAAAATTACTTGGCTTCCATTTCCGGGCGCGCTGAAGGGTGCCGTCGAAGGTTTGCGACGCGACGACATTGTTAGCGCACGTGTGCAAAGACAAAGATTAGAAATTGCTGGCGCGCAAACAAGCGACGACGATGCGATGCCGGGGGATTGGCAGATGGCGGAAGGAATTTGGAATTTCACGCCGCGGGAGCCTGGGCGCCGATGTTGCGTGGCGCGATGCGGGAAAATTGTGCGCGCACAATTTGGGTCAAATCAGCGCGTGCTGGCGCGTTTGATCGGCGCTTCAATGCTGCTGCGTGTGCAGAGAAATACGTGCGGAGGAATCCGCCCCGTGTGCGTGGCGTGGCATAATAAATATATTTCGTCGTCTGAGCGCGACGGAAATTGATTTCGCACAGCATCGAAGCGCGACGTGCGTAAATAATATAGAGAAATTCGACATCCGACCGACGACGAGCAAAAATGGCAAGCGCATTTGTGGAGATGAAACCGCTGGGGTTTTTGGGGGAGGGTTTTGACAAAATACCACGACGATATCCGATTTTCGGAACCCCGTGTTTTGATGCCAGCTCTGCCAGTCAGTAAACCAAACCCAAAAGCGCGCGCACGAGAGCACATCCAACCAACTAAGCTCTTATCTTATCATCATTCCCTCAAATACGACACGAATTTCCGGGCGTCGGGCGTCTTCAGCAGCAGCAGCACAAGCAACATTGTGCTAATGCCCCCAAAGCCCACGATTGAATTGGGGCTGAGACTGAGACTGAGAGATGGTGGTGTACAATGTACGAGGAAGCTGGCACGCACGCGCAAAGTACACATAATAAATTCGCGAGCGCGAGCATCGTAGCACGTAGCAAAACGCAAAGACGCAAAGGTGTGCTGTCTTTCCTCCGAACGTGACGAACGTGATGTGCGGCGGCGACGACGGCGGAGAAGTAGTAGCAAAACCTCTTATCAAAAACCCGGGCGAAGGCATTAGCAGTAGCAGAAGCAGAGGACTGCCGGGGTTCTCGTCTGATTGCACGTATTACACTCAGCCCGCATTCCGCGCTTCGTATTATTTCTCGGCGCGTGTGTGTGTGCCTTCCAATTAGACACGCGCTCAAAGACATAACACAAATGCCACTGCCGCTGACGGAAGAGGAGGGGTGACGGAATTTCAGGAGCCATTCGTACACGACATTATCGCACAAATTCGCCTCCATCCCTGGGGTTTTCCGCGAATGTTTGCGCACACGCTCGGGGGGAATGGCTTTAATTAGGCCAAGTGATGCGCCCGCCCGGCGACACGCATGAATAACGGCGCGCGTGCGCCCAGCCAACCCCCGAAAATGTTAGTTAAACATAGCGGGAGCGTGCGCTCGCTTTTTGTTTGCGTAATTATCGCGCATAAAGTTTCGGTAATGGCGAGGATTGGGCGGCCGCGCATTGGGACACTGACACACATTTTCCGCGCACTTTGCGGCGCGATTCGACGCGCCCAAGTGAAGTGAAGAGTTGAGTGTGCTCAGTGTCAATGTGCGCGAAGCTTTTATGCTCCGCGATGCTCTGTCATTCCGTTGTAATTCCGTGTTGTTTCGTCTGATTACACGAACGCGGAATGCTGTTGATGTGCTCGTTGATTATCTTGGGCTCTGTGGGATCAGCGTTTGCGTTTAGCCAGAAAGCACCGTAAAGATCAAAGGCGACGCTCAACACTCCAAAATCCACGCACCGGCGGCGATTCAATTTCCAAACAATTGCGCGACGACGACGACTATCAAAGAGCTGTTGCGGAATTTGACGGAAATGACAAACACAACAGCGGCGAGAAGCAGCGCAAAAGTGGTCCAATCAGCACATAGTGGAGTGCGATTATTGCTTCTGCCTTTCGGGTGTCGACTTGCCGACGGCCCGGCACTCTGGGATCGTAATCGTTCACAAATATAAACTGCGAAAAGATGATTGCCCAACAGATAAGACTACCCTAGCTCGTTAGGTTGAAACATACACACAATTTGGCTACTTTTACGTTTTGTAGCAAAAGTAGGAGTCACACAAAAATTATGAAATTATGCTGACTTGTTCATTCAACATCATTCTAAAATCGTTGAAGAAAATCTCACACTTTGGTTGAGCGCGTTCAGAGAAGACCGATTCTACGATCTATGGCGAAATTATTGAGAGAATGGAACTCACAAGCAATGTTTTTATTTTTTAATAAACATTTTCATATTCAATTTCATATTCTTAATTGAAAGAAATTAAATTATACACAAATCCTTTTCATTGAACAAAATTGTGAAACAATTGCTTTCATGGTTATTCGTTCGCTAATTTCTTCATATATGAACGGAGACTTTTGTATGTATTCATGAGCTAGGCATGCAAATCATCATAATACCGTTCCGGCCAAGCGCCACCAAGCCAAGCCAACGGTGTTGAAAAGTTCAAAAGCCATGTTTTTCGAGTGCCATGTGCGCGTCCGAAAATGATAGTGCATAGGCAGAGCATAATATGTGTGCGTGCGTGTCGCACTTGACGACGAAACACAGCAAACGCATACGCGATTGCGCTTCTATTTATAAGCGCGAACCGCTCGCTCTTGCACACGCGATGCTCACGCTCGATGGCCGCAGCCGATCCGGCCCGAGAGTGTCGACTACGGCGGCGTAAACAAAACAAAACGCATCGTCTATTTGCGGAGCAAACGCATTTAGCGCCTACCGGTTTTGCGGCACGCGCGCAAACAATTAAACTATGAGATTGTGGGGCGCTCGGATGCCGGAGATCGGTCGCGGCGCAGTGCTGAAAAGGTGTTCGGGGGATCAGGCGCAGCAAATATTGTGAACTCATGGAACGTTGAATGCCTGTTAGGGTTGCTCAAACTTTGACAGTGGCTTAATGCAATTAATGTTAATGCAATATTTGTCAAATCTGGCAGAAGTTAATATTTACGCCATAATTCATCATGACAATCTATTCTCCTCTACAACACGTAGCAATTGTAAAAACGTATGGAAATCTAAAGAAGGCGTACGTAATAAATGCGTCAACACGAACGCGATAGCCTATTCCATGTATCCTTGTGTTATTTTATTCCACAGAATGAGCGTTTATAAATCGATTCGAGCATTATTTCCAAAGAAAGAATTAGGATTGTAATTTGAATGCGAGTGCAGATTATTGTCGTAAGAACAAACGCCATAAATTCATAATTCACCATGAAAGGGCTACACTTCTTTACTACATGTGGCAGTTTAAAAAACACATACAAATCTAACGAATTAAATGCGTCGATTCGAACGCTTTTGCCTAATGTATGTGGCCTTTGTTATTCAATTCTAAAGAACGAACGTTTATGGTTCTTTTCGAGAACAAAAGGTCGTAATTTTAATGCAAGTGCAATCTCTTCTGGAACCAAAGTGCCCATGAATGCTCTAAATTGCTGCTTGGAATCTCTCTCCAACTTACCGTCAGCGTCCACTTCGTTGATCATGTCTTGCAGTTCAGCTTCTGTGGGATTCTGGCCGAGCGATCGCATGACGGTGCCCAACTCCTTGGTGGTGATTGTGCCATCGCCGTCCTTGTCGAACAGCGAGAATGCCTCCTTGAACTCGGCGATCTGTTCTTCTGTCAGTTGGTCGGCCTGCGCGTGCGCGATTTGAAAAAGAAGAGGGGGAAAAAACGAGCCGGTTAATACACATTCTGGGGCGGCGTTCTTCGTGTCTACCTGTCATCATGTTTGCGTATGTGTGTGTGTGTGTGTGTGTGTGTGTGTGTGCAACGAATTTATGCTCTTCAGGGTGTCACACGCACGCGAGTTGATACCGGTCAGAACCGGCGGACTCGAGCGCAAAAAAATGGTTCATTCGCGTTTGCGCGCACGCACGCATAAGGAATGAATAGCATTTCCATTAGCGTGCTGGTCGCGTACGATCAACGACCGAAAAACCGGTCCCCGTTCCCAGTTCTGCCGTCGCCGCCGACGACTGACGTCATATAAAGACGCCACGACACATCGCGCGCCAAGTGCTATACATATTTAATTCGAATATAAATACACACACGATCGACGACTCGAAGCCGTATTGCTGTTGCTGCTGCTGCTATCTCGATATGCAGTCTTTTATATATTAATTACACAACAGGTTTCTCGATGCGGCGCTGCGGCAAACCACCGGCATTCATTCTTGCATATATTATTTGTTCAGTGCGCGCGCACGATCCCACTTCTGATATCGGCGACGTCGGCGCATTGTTATCACAGCAACACTGCCTCGTTATCTGCACCTAGTTTTCACACGTTTCGCACGCAATCGCGCCGCATTGCGATGCGCCACATGCGCACACTTTATCTTGAACTAATAAAATGAAAAACACATGCTCGCAACACTCGCACGAAGCGATAGAAAGTGCGGAATATGTGCGTGTGTGCTCGCCGCACGAGTCGATTCGAATTATCGCGCTCGCGAATGTGACACGCATGCACAAGAGCAGCAGCAGTTCGTGATGGTCTCGTGACCTTGCCGACTTGCGTCGATGTGCAGTGGTGTGTGCATGGAAAAAATATGTACTGTATTTGCGCGCTCACTTCGAGAAACCCGAGTGCCGCCGACGCCGCCTCGCCTATCAGCAGCAGCGGCAGTCGCAATAAAAACAACTCGTGTTCATGTTCATGAGCTCACCAGTGATGCGACAACGCGACACGACGACTCTCATTACTGCTACTCGAAACATGATTGCAATATAAATGACACCGCAAACATTTTAACTAGCAAGCAAGCCCGCCCGCTTTATCGATCGCA
Organism: Exechia fusca; assembly: GCA_024741255.1. NCBI lineage: Eukaryota > Metazoa > Arthropoda > Insecta > Diptera > Mycetophilidae > Exechia > Exechia fusca. The sequence goes on along the minus strand of JANTBZ010051249.1, from coordinate 5,119 downwards.
TGCGGGGCGGTGGTTTGCGGTGGCGGCGATGGTGGCGACACCAGGCTGGGCGAGATGGGGCGTTTATCGACAAATGCAAACACACACATGAGCGAGTGTGAGACACTCACTCGTGCTTGCTTGCGAGTGTACGATAACATTATATTGTCACACCAGCGCGACAGAGCGACGCGACACGTCACAATGCGGCAAAAAAAACGGCGGTGGTGAACTAGCCCGCTTAGGTTTGCTGTGTGTTGAGTAAGCAGTACAATGTTCGCCGTTTTGTGACTCATTCGCCAGGCGGCTGCGGCAATGCGCGATGGAATTGTGCGGTCAGCCGCTGCGACCAAACGGCAGAGAGCCCGTTAATTAGCACTTAGCACCGTTAGTGTGCTCACGGAAACGTCTGAAACACACTACTACTAATCTGGCTGTGGCAGCAGGTGCGGCATTTTCTGACAGTGGTTTGTGCTGTCCACGCGCCGCCGCACCGTTCGTAATGGATAGCCCGAAATCTAATTACGCGCGATATGGGTCGGGTAAAATGGGCTGTCTGAGGGGAAAAATGGTTCGGTACTTTTTCCATACACAGCGAACCTTTGCAAATCGGCCCGACGCTACGATGCGAAACACACACCTTTTTTCGACCGCATGAGTTGAGGCAACAACGGCAACAGCTCTCACATATGCCGCGGATATTTTTGCGATACAACCCCCGAACATGAAACATATGCTTGCGATTCGACACGCACACACACTCACGGACACATGGACCAGAAAATGTAAACATTTGGCTACACATTGTGACGTTCAGTCCGAGAGATCGGACGACTACAATCTGACGATATGCTAGAGCCTAGTGCAAGTTCGGAGAAAATGCGTGCTTGAAGAGACCAGAAACATGCGTCGCATATGTCACAAAGTCACAACCCGAATAACACTAAGAGCATCGCGTTATTTACGAGCTCCGGGAACAATAAAACTCGCCCGAAACATTCTATAGGCGGCAGGCGGTGGCGACCGGACAGCGATCGAACGAACGACGCTCAACGCTCCACCATAATTGAAATGTGGGGAAGCGATTCGCTCCGCCACATATACCAACTCTCGTGCATCTACTACCCTAGCTCATACATTTGAAACACGCTCTATTTTTCGGTTTATAGGAGATCGGAAAATTGCACATAATTTGTAATGATGCAGTTTTGTTGGGAAACCATAATTCTAATGGTAGAGCCTTTACTATTTAAAAAAAAGGAGATGGAGACTTTACTCAGACGATTTGTTCGTAAATAATAGAGGAGTTGTGCCAGTTAGAGTGCCTGGATGAGTGGCGCATGGTATCCGTTGTCAAAAAACACCCACAAAATAGCGCAAGTTTCGTAGGTGCACGTCTCAATTTTGCGAGTAGTGGAACTTCAGGCGCTTTTCAATTGAATTTTAATTATTTTGGTGCAAGATAAGAATATGTGTTGGGTGAATTTGGTAAACGTGACATTGACAGTCTCGTGCCGACTCAGGCAACTCAACGGGCGTTCCACTTTTTTGCTATGCGTGTCGCCACTCATCCAGGCTCCAGGCCCTCTAAGTGCCTCTTCCGAAAAACTAACATGATTCAAATTAATGAGCTAGTCTAGTATGCATACAGTCGCAGCTCGCAGCAGACGAGACGAGAGCAGCGCACACACACACGCATACATCACATCATCGATGCTAAATATAACGTCAGCCGCTGTGTGCTGTGTGTGCGATAAACGTGTGAGCGCTAGTATGTGTGTGTTCGGCTGGCCGCCGTCGCGATGTGCGAGTGTTTTGTGTTCCGCCGTCATCTCCGCAACGCAAAGGCGGCTGCGGCGGCGGCGTCGCGATGATGATGTTTTGCGCCATGTTAGTATGCACAAAACTATGTAATTATGGCAGACAAATTGCCGGTTTCCGACTCGTGGCTCGTGGTCGCGACCGCCAGACTCTCGACGATGACGCCACACACATGACACAACAATGCACACAATTGATGCGCATTTACTGTGCGAGTGTGGCTCGTGCGAGTGCATTGTTTCGAATGACTCGCTTCTCGCGCGTCGCGTCGTGTGATCTACTCGAGAGATTATCACGAGATGTGTGGGAGACTGTGTGCGTTGGTCATCGTCATCACAATGCACACAGGTCACGCGATTCGCGGACTGTTCATCATCGACTCATCGTCGCTCGTCAGAGGCAGCCGCCTTCCGTTTCGCTCAGGCGGCGCCTATCATTAAAAATCGATCGAACGTTCGCGCGCGAGTTGATTATTCTGTCGTTTTCGCACGTGATGCCCCCGCCGCGTGTGAACGGTGTGCGATGTGCGAGAGACGCGGCGGCGAGAGTTTATCAAAAAGTAAATTTAGAATCAACATTCTCCGCGACGTCGCCAGGTCGCCAGGCGAGCAGACACAGCCGACACGCTCATCAATTCATGCGGAATTCCGCGACGTGATCGCGCGCTTCCAACACTCGAGAATCAAACGCGCGGCGAATTTGTCGGGATTAACGCACGGAGCCCGGAGCAGAGCTCACGGCTCAATCAACGCGTAATAAAGCGTGACACGCCGCCGCGTTGCCGTTGCCAGGCGTGTGATACATGCGAATCGCGGTGGTTACACATAATTTCGGAACGGTGAACGTGAACGTGTGGAAAGTTTTCTCGGCATGCACCAACATGGTTCGTTTGAGGGGGCGCGCCGCTTCGGGTTCGGATTGCTAATATTCCCAGGTGTATGTGTGTATGCGTGTGTGTGCGTGCGAGCGAAACTTTGTTCGCACTCGTTGTGTGTTTGTTTATTGCACCCAAATAACAAAGCATCAACAGAGAGTGGCAAAAGTTTTCGCTGTGCGCGCAAAAAGCTAATCATGCATGCGCATAACATATTGCTTCGCACACACACAAACACGCACACAAAACAGAGGTCACACTAATTGGTATTGCTGTGCACGGAAAAGTAACTGGTGTTTGGTGCTCGGATTTTGACCGATTTTGGTCCGAAAATCGCAATAACATATTAATGCGATGCTCAACGTTGCCGCGGTCAAGCCGCAAGTGAGGTACAATCTCAACTCCGAATCGACCCTGCTCTGCGCTGGGCTGCCACACCCCAAAACACATGCAAACAAACTCCCCCAACTCCTCCCCACATCGAATCGAAATATAAATAAAACATATACGAAGCAGAACGCACGCAGCGCAATGCTGATATTGTGGGTACAAGGGTTTTATCGTGGTCTGGAGGAGTCGGGAGGAGGGCGGCAGAAACAAAGAGCATTATCACATTGCGTACGGTGATTCTTGCCCGGATCTCGACGCCAACACGCGCACACACACTCACACTCGAGTCGAGCAAAAGGGGGTCAAAAGCTACGGCGACGACGACAACAACCGAGCTCTACGAACGACCACCAACATGCCCCAGAACAGCCAGCTCAGGCAACAACACTGGGCACGCACACCCTCAAACGTACAGTGGATGTCGTTAAGTATGTGAACACGAATAGTAGATTACAAGACTAGTCTAACTCATTCATTTGAAGAATACACGAAATTGTGGTTATTTTACGTTTTGTAGAAAAAGTAAAAGTCACACACTAAATGTAATAATGCAGTTTTGTTCAATAAACATTCTTCTATTATACTCAAAAATATCACAGAAGAAAATATTCGCCTGTGGCTGAGTACGTGCTAAGAAAGACCTCTCCGTTCATATTGGATTGAGCATAAAGTTTTCTATTTTTTTTGCCATATATTCAATGCCTGATTTAATATAGTTATCGTTATCCGATTTTTTCAAACCTTGGATAAGAAACTTGGACAGTGCATTTTTAAAATACTTTTTTGGGGCCAACTTTATACTACCAAGACAATTTTTCATAATCCTGAAACTATTGTAATCGTTCAGTGCCATGTCCAAACTACGCGTTTATTTCAAGGGGACTCCCCATTATTGATCCCGCGGATTCTGGCAGGACGTCAAAAATGATCGTGATTGTTCGAAATTTCAATTGCTCATAACTCCGTTTATTGTCGATTATCGATTTTATAGTGATTAATTTCGAAATGTTATCTATACATTTTTCTCACAGATAAAACCCTTGAAAAATCGTAAAAAGACAACTTATTTATTATCGCAACTTCGCAAACAAAATTCGGGTGCTCACGATGCATTTTTTTATATCTCTGGAGACAAAAGTTTATGGCGTGTGCTTTCAATATACATATAATGCATAATCCATTCACAAAACAGTTCAAGAAATTTTTAAGCGGGGATTCCTACATTTCTTATGATATATAGTATGTTTGGATCCAAAGGATACAAAGTGATATATAGTAGTGGAACCTCCCTAAGCCGGAACCTCCTTAAGCTGGAAACCTCCCTAAGCCGGAAAGAAGTTTCGGTTCCATGCGATTTTTTTGTTATGCTGTTTTTAATTCAAAATTTACTCACATGGTTGCTTACCGTTGTTCGACTATTTTCAAGTATTTTTAAAAATCCTCCCTAAGCCGGAAACCTCCCTAAGACGGAATTGTTTTTCTCGAGCCCGTGCGATTCCGGCTTGGGGAGGTTTTACTACATCGAAATGAAGCCACTCGTCGTTCGATTAATAGAAGACTTTATGCTCAATATTGGACATTTCCTGGTGAAACTCTACTCGGAGGCATGATAAATTACTTCACAATCTTTTACTACTTCAAAACTATGCAAGAAATGATACAATTATTTTACAAAATGTATGCAAAAGAAACAGTCACACAACAAATGTAACGATGCAGTTTTGTTCAATGAACATTATTTTACAGTACTGAGAACAATCGAAAAGTCTCAAATATGACCAAGCACGTCATAACGAAGAACTATCCGTTCATTCAAGAAAAAATTAAAAACCTAAGATTGGTATTTTTATGTTGAATGATTTGTGCGCAATTTCATTCCATTCATTTCAGTATATTCATATTTATTAAGTCTCTCTCAGAACCAAATACGGAAAACTGTTATTTTGTATGGAGACAAATATTTAATTCAACTCTTCAACTTTTTATACAAAAAATCCGAATTTCTAGATTGGTTGAGAGACTATAAGTTTTAACTGAAGTGACTTAGAACAACGT
>JANTBZ010051248.1:4542-26328 GCA_024741255.1 Exechia fusca | reverse complement strand
AAATCCGGAGTTAAAGATACTACGGTTTCAAATCGGCGGTAAGATCGGCGCCACTATCATCGGCGCATATTTCCGTCAGCGCTTATGTCCCATGGCGCTGATGCCAAAAACACGAATAGCGCTTCTGTCATCGGCGGTAAAGTCTCCCGCCGTTCGTAAGTATACATGCTATAAGTCACTCCAGTGAAACGTTGAAAAATGTATTTGTCTCCATACAACAGTCGTGGCCTAATCATTCAACACGAAATTCGAATAATTTTTGTCTCCATACGATATGTTCTTATTTCGAGTTTGGTTTAGAGACCAATTTTCACTGGGGTAACTTAGAGCAATATGTTTGTATTTCTCAATCGAAAGATACCGAAATTCATGGTTATTCGATCGACAATTTCTCCATATATATTTCAACGATAGAAAAATGTTTATTGAATAAAGCTGCATCAATAAATGTTTTGTGACTCTTACTTCTCCTACAAAACGTGAAAGAAGAACAATTTCGTGTTATATGTTACACATTTATGATCTAGACTAGTCCAAGTTGATAACAAATACTAGTAACCATAGTATCCGAGAAATCCTGGAATATCTCGGGAATTCGCCAGGGAAATGAAAATGTAGCAATTTCGAGATATCTCGAATACTCATAATAACTAAGAAATGTAAACCATAGTAGAATCTGTCGATGATACGACGACTTTCCAATTACGATTGTGATACATGATGCTGAATAAGGCACAATCACTCACACTCTACCTGCTGCCTGCGCATCCAGGTTTCGATCGTTCGGCCGTTTTCACTCACGTGTTGATGAGTCGTGGCCAAACGGTCGAACCGAGCAGATCAGTCGTTATTTTGTGTGTGTTGTTTTGCCGGAAAAGTGAATCGCCATTATTTTCGCCATGATTGTGCTCTATGCTGTGCTCATAATTCTTCTACTGCTATCGGAAACGGAACCGTATTGGAACAGTCAAATCACGACGGTCACACGATATCGGTCGACGTGGTCTCCTGTCAATTGTACGTGGCATGCTCACATATCGTTCGCATAAAACACACACGACGCCATAGGGCGGGTCAATAAACTCTCGCTGTTGCGATTCCAAATATGGAAAACTGGTTCAGAGCGTGATTCATGCTCGTTCGTTCTTTACTCTCTTCCCCCAACAGCTTGCAACTGCAACGGCCTGGCCGACAAGTGCTTCTTCGACCGGCACCTGTACAATCTGACCGGTCACGGTGGCCACTGCATGGACTGCAAGCACAACCGCGACGGACCGAACTGCGAGCGATGCAGGGAGAACTTTGTGATGCGCTCGGACGGATACTGCGTCAACTGTGACTGCGATCCAGTGGGTGAGTACAACGTCTGACCACATAAACCCATTTTCGCTCGACCTAACCAATCGTCTATCTGTCGTCCCCGCCCAGGCTCCCGCTCGCTGCAGTGCAACAGCGAATCCAAGTGCCAGTGCAAGCCGGGCGTCACCGGCGACAAGTGCGACCGCTGCGACGCCAACTACTTCAACTTCGGACCGCAGGGCTGCCAGAGGTGCGACTGCGATGCGCGCGGCTCGCTGGACAACACACCCTCGTGCGATCCGCACACCGGCGTCTGCCAGTGCAAGGACAACGTCGAGGGTCGTCGCTGCAAGGAGTGCAAACCGGGCTTCTTCAACCTGGATCTGGACAACAAGTTCGGCTGCACGCCGTGCTTCTGCTACGGCCACACGTCCGAGTGCGGCAGCGCGATGGGCTACACGCAGGGCTCGACCACCTCCAATTTCAACAAGGCCAACGAGCGCTGGACGGTGGTCGATGCGGACGGCCGACCGGAGGCGGTCAAGTACAACAAGTACAGTAAGAACATCGGCATCACGGCGCAGGGCCAGAAACAGCTGTACTTCTCGGCGCCCGATCGTTTCCTCGGCGACCAGCGCGCCTCGTACAACCGGCTGCTCAAGTTCCGACTGCAGCTGATCGACCAGTCGCGCCCGTCGGTGGCGCCGACCGACGTGATTCTGGAGGGTGCGGGCACGCGCATCTCACTGCCGATTTTCGCGCAGCGTCACGACGTTCCCGACCAGGACTTCCGCGAGTACGCATTCCGGCTGCACGAGCACACCGAGTACATGTGGCAGCCGGCGCAGACGTCGCGCGGTTTCATCTCGATTCTGACCAATCTGACGGCGATCCGGATTCGCGGAACCTTCGCGGCAACCGGCGAGGCAGTGCTGGACGATGTCGAGTTGCAGACGGCGAATCGCGGATCGGCTGGCCGCCAGGCCACGTGGATCGAGCAGTGCACGTGTCCGGTCGGCTATCTGGGACAGTTCTGTGAGTCGTGTGCGCCCGGATTCCGACACAGTCCGGCTCGTGGGGGGCCGTTCATGACGTGCATCCCGTGCGACTGCAACAAGCACGCGGACATTTGTGACTCGGAGACGGGCAGGTGCATTTGCAAACACAACACGACCGGCGACACGTGCGACCAGTGCCAGAAGGGATTCTATGGCAATGCGCTGCTGGGGTCGGAGTTCGACTGCAAGCGGTGCCCGTGCATGGAGAACGGGGCGTGTCTGCAGATGGGCGAGGACATTATGTGCTTGGAGTGCCCGGCCGGGTACTTTGGGCATCGTTGCGAGCAGTGCGCCGATGGGTTCTATGGGGATCCGAATGGGCTGGCGGGACCGGTGCAGCTGTGCAATGCGTGCGACTGCAATGGCAATGTGGATCCGAATGCGGTGGGCAATTGCAATCGGACGACCGGCGAGTGTCTGAAGTGCATTCACAATACGGGCGGAGCGAGGTGTGATCAGTGTTTGCCGGGTGAGTAATGAATGGAATCGTCGTTATCTTATCTAGCCAGAGGCGCGAGTGTTTGGGGTATATGAAATTGGAAAGGTCAGAGGAAACATGAACTCCACTATTTTCACAGAAAATATTCGCAGAACCTTGCTTGAACTGTCGAATAACATACAAAAAGTCATTGAAAAATTGCTCCGTAAAAACGAATTGCGATTTTGAATCATTTTGAGTCTTCGCTAATAGAACAGAAGGTAGAAAAAAATCGTTTGACTATCTTTTCGAATTTCAGTCATATTTTCCATAAAATCGCGGGCCTTTCTTATCTCTAATCGTGCGAATTATAGAGGTGTGTACGTTCCATGTTAGATACACGTTTTCGCGCACACGCATCGAAAATGTTCACTCGCCAGCGCAGTGTACACAATGCAAAAGCTGCTCTCAATCGCGTTCGCCGCTCTGCTCTTCGGCTGGCCAAACGCCTATCCATGCACTCGCGCCCATTCCTACGACACTACTAATCCTCTGCTCCTCTCCTTCTGTCCGCCAGGCCACTACGGCGATCCGCTCTCGCTGCCGCACGGCAACTGCGAACCGTGCTCCTGCTACCCGCCGGGCACCGAGCAAACCGACGCCGGTGTCTCCATCTGCGAACAGCTGTCGGGCAGCTGCCGCTGCAAGCCGAACGTCACCGGTCGCAACTGCAACGAGTGCGTGCCCGGCTACTTCAACATCAACTCGGGCAACGGCTGCGAGAGCTGCGGCTGCGATCCGATCGGCTCCCACAATGCCTCGTGCGAGCGCTTCAGCGGCCAGTGCTACTGCAAACCGGGCGTGACGGGCCAGCGATGCGACCAGTGCGAGGCGAATCAGTACGGCTTCGCCGCGGACGGCTGCAAGAAGTGCGACTGCGACGAGAGCGGCTCGCGCGGATCGCAGTGCGACGAGCACGGCCAGTGTCCGTGCAACGACAACGTCGAGGGGCGCCGCTGCGACCGCTGCAAGGAGAACAAGTTCGACAGGCACGCGGGCTGCGTGGACTGTCCGCACTGCTACAATCTGGTGCAGGACGCCGCCGACGAGCATCGCGAGAAGCTGGCCAATTTGAGCGCCGTGCTGGCGGAGATCGCCAGCAAGCCGACGGTCATCGATGATGCGGAGTTCGATTCGAAGCTGCGCGTGGTGCAGGAGAAGATCGACATCCTGACGGAGGACGCAAAGGTGGGCGCCGGCGGCGAGGACCGGACGCTGCTGGAGCGGCTGCACGATCTGGGCGGTCGGCTGGCGGCGGTGCGCGAGGTGATGGCCACTGCGGCGGGGCAGCATGTCGATGCGGACAAGGAGATTGCGAAGGCGCACGCGAACGTGACGCTGGCGGAGGAGGCGACGACGGAGGTGCGCCGTGTGCTCGATCAGGCACTGGAGCTGCTGCAGACGGAGGGCGTGACGGCGCTGGCCAAGGCGAAGGACCGTTCCGATCAGTTTGGCCATCAGTCGAATCAGATTAGTGAGATATCGCGGGAGTCGCGAGCGATTGTCGGTGAGCTGGAGGCGGAGGCGGAGCAGCGGCGGCAGCAGGCGAAGGAGGCGCAGGAGAAGTCGATGCAGGCGTACGAGCTGGCGAAGAATACGTTTGCGCTGCAGGCGAACATCAGCGGGGAGCTGCGCACGACGATCCGGGCGGAGGTGGCGAAGGCCAAGGACAATCTGGAGGCGACGGCGCGTGCGACGAAGGATGCGCTGGCGGAGGCGGAGGATGTGTTCAATCAGGCATTGACGCTGTTGACGAGCGTGAACACGATTGCGGTGCCGAATGTGAATGTGGATAAGCTGCGGAGGGATGCGGCGGTGGCTGGACTGCAGGTGAGGGATATGTTTATTTTAGACGGCAACGTCTCGTCCAACTCTATTTTTCAAAAACAGCACTCTGAATATGATGAATTTAATTTCTCTTCAGGCCGAAAAATTGCGAGCTCGCACCGCAACGCTTAATCAGGAGCACGACCGTCTGATCAACGATTACGAAGATAACGCAGAGCTGACAAGGGCATTGATCGATCGGTACATATTGCTCCTGATACTTAAACTTCAATCCAAATCGCATATGAACGACTAGTTATTTTTTTAAACCTTCCAAAATTTCACCTACAGCTTCAAGGACCAGGAACAGGACGCCGTCAATGTGCTGGCCAATGCGAATGCCATCTACACCAGAGCCGTGGAGGCCGTCGAACTCGGCGACAACACGCTGAAGGAGGCCAAGAAAACGTACGAAACGCTGACCGGCTTCCAGTCGCAGGTCGAAAAGTCGTCGCAGAATGCCAGCGAGGCTATGGCAACGGTGCCCGCGATCCGGGAGCAGATCGCTACCGCCCTCGGAACAGTCAAGGACGCCGAGATTGTAAGACACGCAAGAATTGGATTTTCTACACGGAAACACGTACTAACTCTTGTGCCCATTTGTTGTAGGCTCTGGACGGCGCCCGCAAGAACGCCGACGAGGCCAAGCGCAACGCCGAGGAGGCGCAGCAAAAGTACGCCGAACAGGCGTCCGCCGATGCGGCCCGCATCCGCGACGAAGCCAACGAGACCAAGGCGGCAGCGCAGAATCTGCACAATGAGGCCGACCACCTGGGCGGACGCGTCGTCATGACGGAGGAACGCATCGTTAAGCTGCAGCAGCAGGCCACCAAGGACGACAGCCTGACGGAGGAGGCACGCACCAAGGTCGGTCTGGCCAAGTCCGATGCGGCCGATGCGAGGAAGCAGGCGGTGAAGGCCATGCAGGATGTGAAGGCGATCATGGACGAGCTGAACGGATTGCAGGACATCAATGCGGAGGATTTGGATACGCTGGGTGAGTTCGAAGCGAGCGAGGGAGATGCGATATTTGTTCGAATGTAGTGATTACGGACGATTTTTCGTTTGCAGAGACCCGCCTCGCCGACGCCGAGAAACGGGTGGAGGAGGCCCGTTTGACGGAGCGCATGCAGACGCTGGCCGGCCATCGCAACCAGCAGAACGCCGTCATCAAGGACCACCAGCACAACATCGGGCTGCTCGAGCTGGAGGTGAACAACGTGCGACAGATCTCCGAGGCTCTGCCCGGCGGCTGCTTCAAGCGCACGCGCTTGGAGCCGTAATGGCGGCACCGACGGAGTAGCGGCGTGTGTGTGTCTTCAACACAGAATATTATCTCAAACCTAGTGTACGTTTCTATTCCTATCAGCCCTCAACTAAGCGAGTACACGTACGAAAGAAAATCAGGTGTATCCGCTCTACTTTTTTGTACAGAGAAATAATGTTTAAATCCCTATTGTGCATATGTTGTACAAGTGTACAAGATTTGTTTGCCATTACTTGAGTGCCTTATTAATACACTGCCCACTTTTCACCTAACCAAAAGAACAATTGCAATATTATATTGATGTCGATCCGCATAAAAGGAGCACTGCTTACAGCCTACACACACTTCTAGCACAGATCAGAACAACCAAACATAGCCACAGAAAACCACACATATGAAATACAACACAGACTCACAGCCAGATTCAGACATTTACAGATTAATCGTTTAATAAATTGCTTCATGCAGTCGCCATAATACAAGTACAAACGAATCGGGTGCGTGTATAAAAAATTGATTGCATTTGGAGTTTAAATAAACATAATATCGGCGCTCAGTTCCAGTATTGGCCAACGTACGTCGTGAAGTCCCGAATGTCGTCTCTGTACCTCAACAACACATACGGCAGAACTGTGGAGAAAACCATGAACACACCGACCGAGATGGTCTGGCACCGGCTGCGTCGAATCGACCACTTGCGTTGGGAGAGTTTGCCCAGCGAGCGTGCGCACTTCCGCATGTCCTCGTCCTCCGTCGCCTCCGTGTCCGATCCGGCATCGTCGTCGTCTTCGTCGGCTTCGTCGTCGTCGCTCGTTTCGCTTCGTTTCGCTTTTGCACCAGCACCATTCCTCCGTTTGCCACCACCATTATTGACCGTCACATCGCTGGCACTCTCGTCCAAATCGAATAGATTGGGCCCCTTCGGCGGCACTGTCTGCTGGATAGCTGCGTATTTCTCTTTGGCCTTCAGTTTTTTCTCCTGGCGCCGCTGCTCACACTCCTCTTGGATTTGCAGCGCCATGTTGGCGAGGAATGGCACCTGCAATGCACAAAACTTCATCCGTATCCCGTACTTCACAATCTTGCGTTAATCAAACATACCACTTTCTTCGCCGCCGTCCGACACTCCTGATCCGAACCGCACATGCCCACCACGTACAGGATGCCGCTCTTCAGCGGATTATTCTTCACGTCCAGATAGCGCAGCTTGGTCAGTCTGCCCATCTCCAGCGGCAGATGATCGAGCCGGTTGTTGTACAGATCCAGGTGGCGCAGGTTGATGAGCTGGCCGATTTCGGCCGGCAGCTTGGCGATCAGATTGCGGCTCAAGTCGAGCACGACGAGATGCGAGAGGAGGGCGATGTTTGGCTGATGGTGCGAGCGATAAGAAAATGACTACGTATTGGATGTCCGCCGGCAAATGGATGTGCCTGCTATCTTAGCGTCTGACTATACTTACGCCAATGCTGGTGATGCGATTGTTGGACAGGTCAACGTTGTTGGCCCGTTTGAAGGCGGCCTGCAAATAATGCAATAGAAATGTTGACAAAATGACTCACAGGACGTCGCAAAACAAAGCCAGACCCACTTACGATTTCTTTGGCCGGCAACTGCGTCAGGTCGGACAGACTCAGGTCCATTTTCTCGCCATCGATGCGCTCCTTGATGTTCAGCTTGTTTTTCGAAGATTTGGTCATGATGGAATCGTGCTTACAGCTTCCACACAGCAAATTTGGTCTCAACTAAAAAAACACGAAATGAACGAAATTTGCCGGCCGCTCTTGTTTTGTTGTTTTTCTGGTATGAATTGCGAATGCAATTTCCAAACATGTACGAATATGTGCTATTTATATATGTATATGCTGTCATGTATATCTCGGCTTATATATGCTATATATATATATTTTTTCGCAGTACGCATCGAAACCGAAACCCTTCAATAATACAATGAAAGAATACAGACGTACAAGCGCAGTAGTAGAAGCAATAACCGCCGTTGTTAGGCTTGGTTATCACTGCACATGCTGTCAGTTACCCATGTGCGCTAATGTCAATCGCGTGTATTATGTGTTGATTCCCTGATTTTCATTCATAAAAAAACGCAGTGCGTACAAATCGGCTTACGCGCACACTTCGCACGCAACATGCATCGCAACAGAGCCATGGCTTCCGTGCTGCGCGGAGGACTCCTCGTCGGTGTCGGACTCCTGGCTGGCTCCTATGTGGAGAGGAATTACCGGCTCGTCGACCAATGTGTGGTGAGAGTGCGCAATAACGGTGGCTTTACCTTGCATCAACTTACGTAAAATTATCCCTCTACGCTCATCTACACGCTTAGCCGCCACAGTTCCGCCAACCCGCCGCCACAGTTTGGGCAGCCGAAGTGGTGCCAGCCGCTGCGGTCAACTCGGCGCCCACGTCGTCGCCGCAGCGCGTCTCCGAGATCATGCGCTACGGTTTCCCGGGCTACGACAACATTCGCTCGTATTCCGACTTTGTGGTCAGCTACGATCGGCGGACGCGCGTGCCGCATTGGGTGATCGAGCACCTGACGCCGGCGTCGACGCGCAAAGCGGACGGCGTCGATCGAGCAACGTGCGATTTCAAGGAGGACGCCAGTATCCACAAGTATTTCAGGTGGGTGCAGAGAGTGTTAATAAATGTGATAGCGAGTTTGTTTTCGTTGCTAAATGAAGCATGAATAATTTCAAAAAATTAAGCAGAAATATGTTTAGTTGAAATTCTGTTGTACTGTAGCAAAGTTCAATATTGGGCCTTCAATATGCCAACATTTCCTTGGTCAAAAACTCTGGAAGTTAGGCATGGATTCAAGCGGTTTTTTCTCGCACTTTTAACATCAACGTTGCATGGACGCCTTGATTTGAAAGGAAATAACAAACTATATTATGTCGACAGATATCGAACAACGATCATGAGAAAAGGTGTGGAAAAACGGCTTGCACCAATGTCTATAATCTTCCAAAGAAGAACAGACAAACAGACACTAAAATTATTTCTGGAATAGAATATTGTTTGAAACATAATATATGGAGGATTTTACGAGTACCTTGTATCGGAAACTTGAATATTACTAATCTGTTGTAAATCTCCTGGACATGTTGGAACATATTCATGTAGGTTTTGTTAAATTTTGTAGAAAGCTTATGAAACGATAAAATAGTTGGATATAAATTGTTTTTCAATTTTGTTAGGCTTTTCATGAAATATAGACATCCGAAGGCACAAAATGGCATCAATCAGCTTGGTAACAACAAAGTGTGGCGCTATTTTATGGTAACTTTCAGATGAAGGTCTGCCGTTCCTTTCGTGGGCCACTGGCAATGGTCAGATTCCACCTAAAGACCATCCACAAAAATACTGTATTAAAAGGTTTTCATTAACCAACTTGTATCTTCGCTCATATCTTCGGCCACAGGGCACATTGGCAAAAGTTCTTTGAGACGGCTATATTTATTTTGCCCCTAGAATCATCAGTTACCATCCCAAATGTGATCCGTAACAACACGACCGTGCGACCACCCAGTTCTCTATATTCAATTTACATTTACATATATTCCCAATTGCAGGTCGACCAATATCGACTACAAACGCAGCGGATACGATCGCGGTCACATGGCAGCCGCTGGCAACCACATGTCCCATCAGCAGCACATCAGTGACACGTTCCACCTAACGAATATGGCGCCTCAGGTAAATATTGAACGCATGTGAATATGAATATCGTCTCTCACTCTGAATGCCCTTGCCGCGCGCAGGTCGGCAAAGGATTCAATCGCGACATCTGGAACACGCTCGAGAAGCACACGCGCAACCTGGTCAAAACCAGCCCCAACGTGCACGTGTGCACCGGACCGCTCTATCTGCCGCAGCACGGCCCGGATGGCAAAAAGTACGTCAAGTACGAGGTGATCGGACCGAATGACGTGGCGGTGCCGACGCATTTCTTCAAGATCATCGTTTACGAAACCGCCGGCGATTCGCTGGCCATGGAGGCGTACGTGATGCCGAATCGGGCCATCGAAGACGGTACGCCGATCAAGGCGTTCCAGGTCAAGCTGGAGAGCATCGAGCGCAGTGCCGGATTGCTGTTCTTCGATCGAATGAACATGAGCCGAGTGCAGTCGATCAACGGCAAGAAGCCATAGAATTGCTGTGGGTGTCGTCGTGGTGTTTTGATATGACGGGTACTGCCGAACCTCTTGATAGATTATGATGTTCATTTTACTAAGCGACCTTCGAGTGGAGTAGAAAATACAGTTGAAATGCATACTGTATTCGATTTTAAACGATCTATGTTCTATGTCTCAGTCGCCAGAGAGTTTGTAATAATCAGTGTGGTTCCCATTTAAATATAAAAGTTTCAATAAAATATTTCGTGTATATTTCATTTTTATCTCCGGTTTTGGCAGTATTCGTATGGTGATGATTGCTTATTTTTAATTTAATTTTGAGATACTCTCGTTTTTCATATGAAATTTCTTATGCGTATTATGCTTCCGACTTACTCAGACAAGGGAGTTCAAGTAAAGTTGTATTAGGATAAAATAACATTTTTATAACATTACATTCTACGAAAATCAAGTGAAGTTATCTACGCCGCGTACCTCCAAACCAATTCAAAATTGATCACTAGAAAGCGGTTTGGGTACGTTCGAATTCTAATCAATCAAAGAATGACGAAGAGCGGCGCATTTGCGTTGAACGGGTCAATGCAAGTCCTCATCTTATGACAAGCCCCTCGCTTACTGATGATCCTTTGATCTGTTGTTGTTGCTTCGTTTGCTTGTTGAAGACTGCAAGCCCCTCGCTTCCTGATGATCCTTTGTTCTGTTGTTGTTGCTTCGCTTTCTTGTTGATGACTGCTGCCGACAGTGGCGTAGCCAGGATTTCCGACAAGGTGGTCATATTATATTTCGTTATTATCAACCAAAAACTATTTTCGCATCATACAATCCCCTTGATGATGAAAACTGTTAAACAATTTATAATGATTGTTATAATGAGGTACATGTGAGTTTTGCTTATGAGCTACAATGTAAATATTATGATCGTTATGTTGTATGACAATTGTGAACAATTTACACAAACATATTTTACCTATGTTTTCTTGAATAAGTCCGTAGACTGAGAGGAGTTGAATACCCTATAACACACCGTGTATACGCCCCTGGCTGCCGATGACGATTTTGTTGTTACTCAGATCGAATTCCGTGTCATCCTATTGACATTGTTCATTTTGTTTGCGCTTTGCGTGGGTGCGCATGTGTTTGGTTGGTGTGTCGTGCTTCCTGTACAGTTAGAAACTTATCAATACCGGTTTTTACGAATAGTTCTACCTCGGTTTTGCCGTCTTCGAAATTATTATAATGGTGAGTGCAATAAATTATATTCAAAATGTTCACAGTTAATCACAGTTTTTCGGTTAAACACAAAACACTTGTTCAAATCGTTCGAATATTTTTCCCGCGCTTTGTGAGGGGCACTAACGAAAGCATAGTGCTCAGAGAGATATCATATGACATATAAGTGCAGTTTGCTCGTTATCACCGAATATTCGTTAATCCGCGCTTCCGTTTATTTGAAAACAGATCGCACAGATTGGTTTACACACACTCCATGGGATCATGGTTCGCCACAAGCCTATGATGTTCGTTCTGACAGGCGGAATCCTGGTCGGTGTCGGTTATCTGGCCGGCGCATATGTGGGGCGGAACAAACAAGTGGCCGAAGATTGTGTGGTGAGAACGACAATACCGTGCGGGGGTCATATTAGCAAGGGTCACGGGCACACGCAGACCAAAAAACCCGTCATGGCCACTATCGGCACAGATACGGCAGAGGAACCGGTGTCGCCAGAACCAGAGGAACCGGTGTCAACGGCGTGCAAATGCACGGTAACGAAGAAGACTCCGACAATATGAAATATAGGTTGGCACAGATCGAACTTATCGCTATGTCCCATATTTCAGCAACATCACACGCAGACCCAAGAACCCGTTATGGTCACGATCGGAACCGATTCGGCAGAGGAACCGCTGTCGCCAGAACCAGAATACAAGGTAACGAAGGCGACTCCGACAAGTGAATTATATTTCATGCGACTGACATGGGGAGGAAACTCAGATGGTGTCGCAGATCAGGGACTATAACTGTGGTGAAATGGTCGAAATAATGATTTAATAATAATTTATTATACTAATTTTTATTCTGCCAATAGGTAGAATACTAGACGCAAATCTTTATTTTGCACCTAGAATCACCAGTTAAAACCCCAGTTTGATTTGCGACATCAACTGTGTGTCCTTGTTAGTACAGTACCGTGCTCGTCGTCGTTGTGAGCACTGGTCGAAATTAACGATATACCGAAAATTACAGGACCAACAAACGCAGACTCAAAAGCCTGCTATGGCCACGTCAACTTCAACGGTGGGCTACTACAGGGTAATGAAGCCGAATCCGATATTACTATTTTCCTAATTCATGCACCTGACATGGGGAGAAAACGCAGTTAATGGAGCCGTTCAAACATGGGCTTTTTGTGGTGATTCTATTGAGAGATTAAAGATTTAAAATTATTCCCACCAATGGGCCCTGTGGCTGAAGATAATGCAGTTGAAGATTGGTTTTTCGTATTGGAGTATTAATTCACGACAGCTTATACTGGCTATAACTTGTTAGAGATAGTCCTCATGACAATTATATGGTAGACATTTTTAATCGCCTACAATTCTGCATCGAAACGCAAACCCTTGTGTTGCATAATATGAGTCATTGCGTGAAGAGTTCATACAAATGATGGATGGCGGCGTTCGAACAAGCCAAAACAAACAAACACAGAAATAATACAACAATTTTGTCGTGGCGTCTATCTCTGAACCATTGTAAACAGTAGAAGTTGTGTTATTTCGGTATTCCCATGCAAAAAACTCAAAAGCAGTTCATAGGTCGAAATCCTTTCAGGTGCATATTTTCATTCTGCCTTTTGATCCGTTCCATCAACTGCGTGAGTACAGTACTGCGCTTGTCGTGGTTATCACAACTCACAGCACCAGCACACACAGACCGATCCGACAGAGGATCAGGTGCCGACGCCGATGGAAGCTCCGACAATGTTCTCCGAGTTAATGCGCCCCGATATGATTCCGGGCAACGCTCCCATTATCTCGTACTCGAATTATGAGTTGTACTACGATTTTCGCAATCGGGGTCCGCAGTATGTGATCGAGCACCTGACGGCCGCGTCGACGCGTCTGACGTCTGGCGTATCCCGGGATGACTGCCATTTCCAGGAGGACGATATTGTTCACAAGTTCAGGTAGATAAAATTAGAGGATGTGCAAGTGATTTTTCCGATTTACCAACTCACAATCTCACAATAACAGATCGACCAATGAAGACTACAAAGGCAGCGGATTCGATCGCGGCCACTTGGCTGCATCTGCCAACTACATGTCGGATCAAGAGAGCATGAGAGACACCTACTACTTGACGAACATAACTCCACAGGTAATATATCACACGATTCCGAACTGAAAAGCATCAGCTAATGAATATTCCATGAACTTGTCTGAGTTGCTCAGGTATAGAGTGCTTGCCTCAGGAACCGAAGGTCCCGAGTTGAATCGGTGAGGGGTTTCTTCGGCAATCGATGATCCAAGGAAGGCTGTTGAATTTTGCTCTTTGGAGCGCTTTCGGGTTCAAAGATTCCAAGTGGTTAGGAACATGGCATCTTTGAACCCGAAAACGCTACATATACAAGAGGATATACAAGGGAGGACAACACCTGTAATGAGTATTGTAACGCAAATCAATAGTTCATATATATTTCCGTATACCATCCCACACAGATCGGCAGAGGATTCAATCGTAACATTTGGAACGCGCTAGAACAGCATGTACGCAAAAAGGTATTGGAATATCCACACGTGCATCTGAACACCGGAGTGCTTTATGTGCCGACCAAACACAGCGATGGAAAAACGTACATGAACTACGAGATGATCGGGCAGGGCGTGGGGGTCCCTACGCACCTCTACAAGGTAATGTATTGTGAAAACGCCAACGGAATGGTGGATATAGAGGCGTACATGATGCCTAACAAGGCTACTGACGTCAAAGCATTGAAGAAATTCCAGGTGGAACTAGAGACCATTGAGCGACATTTGGGAGTGATAATATTCAAAAGGACGGGAATGAATCGAATACTTTCGATCAATGGCAGAAAACGAAATGTACCGACTGCAGTTGAGCAACATAGCACAGGGTCAAACATTCCTAAGATTCCTATAACGAACAACCCAGAACCGATCGAATGCATTCGTCCAATGGCAACAAGCTATAGACCAGTAGCGTGCGCTTAAAATTGGGACTATTTTGTCATATTCAAATGACTATAACAAGAAAACTATGGACAATAATCTTGATCGAATTTGTGTCTATCTTTAGCTACACATATACCCTATCTTTCTGTGAAGCGATGTAAACCATTCATCGACCCATTTTTCGACAATCATGAATGTTTCGAATTGTAGGTCTTAAAGTAAGTGTCCAATTGATGATAATGAATGTTGAACAAAAAGCGCCAGGTCTAATGATTACAGCGTTGAAAATAGAGTCCCCTGCTGAGCCAAGGAAACGTTTTATTGCTGATCGCGCTCTAAATATGCGCAAGGAGGTTTTTCAAGGTTTCGAGAATTTTAACGTTTTCGATAAAATTGATAATATATCAACTGATTAGCAGGTTTTGAGTTCTCGCAGTACTATACGAAGAACGTAGGACTAATCCAATTATAAATAATAAATGCTAAATACACTCGTTCACACCCAGTTTTCCACTTCGTTTTCCGACAAGAACATAGACGTGTTCAACAGCTCAGTGTAATCGCTACTAACTCGTAATAGTCTTAAAAGTATTTTGAATGTCAATCAATGACTCACCTTTCCAATGGTGTATAACATGACTATCTAAACCATTAAACGAACTTAACAACGTCTGATTAACCAAATCCCAATGTGAAGCGCACTCTACTGGTAGACCGACTGTCTAGCGATATGGCTATAGCTGTGTAGGGCATACGGAACTACGTGTAGACGAGTGAATTCAACCAATATTTAGGAGTGTTCAGATATTGGACACATTTTAATCGATATACGCACATCTAGAAAATAACATTAATCGTGATCGCTCATCTATTTAGGCACATGCACACAAATAGTAATAATGCAGTTTTGTTCAATGAACATTATTCTATTGTGTATACTCAACAATCATTGGAGAAAAGTCTTAACTGTGGCCAAGCACGCCAGAAGAAAGACCTCCTTGTTCAAACATGGACAACAGAAAAACCTACAAGCAATTAACAAAAAACTAATGAAAAGGATTGGTGTGCCATTATATTCCCTTTCAAATGAGTGTACGGACATTGTTCTAATTTACTCCAGTAAAAGGTAATGGTCACTCAACCAAGTAGAAAAAACTGATATTTTGTATGGGAAAATTTTTTGCATTTCACTCTCCATAAATTAAATCTGAATTCCGTCTTTAGCTAGGAGAACATAACTTTCAACTGGAGTAAACTAGAACCACGTCCCACGTCCGTATTGGTGGGAATGAAATTATACACAAATCCTGTCCATCAAAAAACCATTTTTAAAAATTGCTTATGTGTTCAATTGGCTCGACAATTTGACCATATATTTTAAAATTTGTCTTTTTGGGGTGTCCTTAGACAGAGGTGAGACTGCTCGGCAGCGACTTTCCCCGAATACGATAGAAAGAAAAAAATAATAAATTTGTGTAGATGTCCCTGAATATATGGACGAACACAATTAATGCTATTTTCAAGGTGTGCTTACTATTATGACGTCAGGTAGAATATAATTTAATTCATAAGTAATTGCTAAGAACAAAAAGAATAGCATAATAAAATCTATTATACTAAATATCATGAAATATAGCATTGCACTCGATTTGCGGAATATTGTGTTTCCTGTTATTTTGATAAAATTCGCCAACTTGCTCGCCAAACGAATGCGAAGAACTCACGTGCAATCTTGCAATGACAATCCCTTTGGGTCCTGGTTCTGCGCGGTATCCACCAACTTTATTCGGCATGGATAAAATTACAATCCTCACTCGCAATCGGACACCCGTCCGGATGGTTCTCGTTGAACCAGCACGTGCGCTGTTTGACCAGCACCTTTAGTTTCTTCTCGGCCACCAGAGCGGAGCGCTCCGCCCGCGTCAGCGGTGCCCGTATCTGCACCGTTCCTTTTTCGACCCGAAAGATCTGATTGTGGTTGCGCAGCAACGTCTGCATGCCACCGCACTCGGACTTCAGTTTCTTCAACAACTCACCGGGAAACAGTCGCACCAGCTCGGCAATCGGCGCCATTCCGCCAATATTCCACCGCGGCAGCGCGTCCACGAAGCGCCGTTTCGCCAGCAAGTGCTCGACCACCTTCTGCACGATTTCCGTCTGCAACGAGCGCTCGATCTTCGAGCAGTTGCGCACCTCTTCGACGCTCGCGCGCGGCTTGAACGCCGAACTCCAGGCGCGCTGCGGATCGCTGGCCGTCGTTCTGGTCTCGCCGTCGATGAACCGCTGGATCCGGAGACAGTTCTCGGCGAACTCGGCTGCCACTGCGGCGCTGCGCCGGCCGATTAAGCACACCCGCTTGGTGCTCGGTATCTTCAGGCGATCCATCGCGGTCTCAAAGCCGCACTCCACCGAAATCCGTTCCACATAGGCCAAAAACCCGTTGTACTGACTGTCGCCGGTCGAGCGTCGCTGGAACTTCTGCCCGTTGAACTCGAACGCACAGCAGGGCAGCACGAAATACCGCGTCTGCGGTGCACTGCGGGCCGCAATCACCGGAATCCACGGCGACAGCTCATCCGAGTGATTGCCGATGATCCAGTCAATGTCCGGATACAGGCTCGCGTCCGAAGGCACGATGGCCTCGACGCGCAGCTCCGTCGTCGCCGCCGGATACATATCCCAGATGCCGCGCTTGCGTAAATCGATGCCGTAGCCGCGATGGCCCTCCGACGCCAGGATGTACACCAGCAGCCCGTTGCCGCAACCAAGATCGACGAACGACTGCAGGTCGGTGCGGCCGCTGGCCTCGCGCTCCTGGCGCCACAGCACCAGCAGGTAGGTGGCGATGGCGACGTCCTCGTAGACGAACTTGGCGGCATCCGTTTGCTCGGGCCAGCGCTGCACCATGTCCAGGCCGTATTTCATTTTCAGCGCATTGTACAGCGTGATGTACTCCTCCTGGCTGTGCAGCTGCGAGTGCGTGCCGATGCTGGTGCGCTGGGCGTCCTGCTGGGCATCGTCGACCGGCACCGACCAGTTGCGCAGTTTGGGCAGCAGGTTCGACTGCAGCCAGTGGTCGGATCGGCTGTTGGGCGCCGCCGTGCGGATGAGAATGTCGCCGGTGGTCGGTTGGTGGGCGATGCTGAAGGGGGGATTGGCGGCGGAGCAGTGTTGGCTGGTGGCAGATGGATCGCTGGCGGCGCAAATGAATGTGGCAGTGTGGTTTAGAAAATCTGTGGGGTAGAAAGGAAGTGCTTGATGAATTTATAGTTCCATGATATTTATAACGCAAGCCGCAATTACCTATCAGCACCATCTCGAAACTGTTGCTGAATATTTTCGTATTCTTCGACAGCAACTTGTTGACGATGACCATGCGATCCGCTCTCGCAGGATCCGCAGCCGCGGATAAACGCCCGACCTCGTGTTCACAATTGTCGGAATGCAAATCGAGGAGCTCATTGTCGATGCCGAGTTTTATTTGCAAATTGGTCAGCGTCTCTATCGAATTGCAGGCCAATCGTTCAATCAAATCTGCAGAGGCGGTGGCTTCTAGTTTGGCAGGCACTTTGGCGAAGCCCAGGTGAACGACTCCGGAGACGCGTTTGTTGACGGTGTGCGGTTTTGAGATGTAAATCTCGACTGCTTTCCAGAAGGTCGAGTGCACGTTGTGGTCCATTCTTTTACTATATTTGTAAATGAAATATTCAACTTTGTGTATGTAAAAGTAAACACGTGAAATCGCGACGCGACCTATATTTTTTGTTATGACAGCGATAATTGCGCTGCTCGCGAAAACCTTACAATGGATGCTGTCAGTTCTCGCTGTCATTAAATCATTCCGCGGTCCGCGGTGGGGCTTTATCATTTCTGTGGGCCACAAAAATAGTTCTTCACTCAACCATTCGTCGTCGTCTCCCCGTCTGGCGGTCCGAACTTTCGTCCGACTTTTGTTGAATTACAGCGACGCATCTCGTCGGATTCCATAATGTCGCCGTACATCAGCTTCCGCAGCATCCTGCACCCAGGTACGTGAGTCCATCCGATCCAATCGGAGCCCAATTGCACCCGAAAGCGGGACCTCCAATTTGCATCATTTTCGTCGCGCAAAGTGAGGTTATCGACGCACATAATGCACATAATCGGCATAACCATTCACGCGCCGGGCGACGTAGTTCAACACAAAACACTCTTGTGCACGATCACACAGCGATCCTCATACCCATGTTATTCCTTACGCATTCTCAGTGTGCCAGCGCCTTGTCGGCCAGATCCTGGTCAACAGCACTCGCACCTCCGCCGCCCCCGCCGCCTGCGTCTCCGTCTGCGTGCCGCGCCGCTTCTACGCCGTAGAGAAGAAGGTCTTCCTGCGCAACAAGCCCCACTGCAACGTCGGCACCATCGGTCACGTGGACCACGGCAAGACGACGCTCACCGCCGCCATTACGCGCGTGCTCGCCGACCAGGAGCTGGCCGAGTCCAAGGGCTACAACGAGATCGACAACGCGCCGGAGGAGAAAGCGCGCGGCATCACCATCAATGTGGCGCACGTCGAGTACCAGACGGAGACGCGCCACTACGGCCACACCGACTGTCCCGGCCACGCGGACTACATCAAGAACATGATCACCGGTACCGCCCAGATGGACGGCGCCATTCTGGTCGTCGCCGCCACGGACGGCGCCATGCCGCAGACGCGCGAGCATCTGCTGCTGTCCAAGCAGATTGGCGTCGATCACATTGTGGTGTTCATCAACAAGGTCGATGCCGCCGATCAGGAGATGGTCGATCTGGTGGAGATGGAGATCCGCGAACTGATGTCGGAGATGGGCTACGATGGCGACAATGTGCCGGTGGTGAAGGGCTCGGCGCTGTGCGCTCTGGACGGCAAGTCGCCGGAGATTGGCCACGATGCGGTGATGAAGCTGCTGGCGGAAGTGGATCGGCACATTCCGACGCCGCAGCGCGAGCTGGACAAGCCGTTCCTGCTGCCGGTGGAGAATGTGTACAGTATTCCGGGGCGCGGAACGGTGGTCACTGGTCGGCTGGAGCGCGGTGTAGTGAAGAAGGGCAACGAGTGCGAGTTCGTTGGCTTCAGCAAGGTGATCAAGTCGACGGTGACGGGAGTGGAGATGTTCCATCAGATCTTGGATGAGGCGCAGGCGGGTGATCAGTTGGGCGCGCTGGTGCGCGGCGTGAAGCGCGACGATATTAAGCGCGGCATGGTGATGTGCAAGCCGGGCTCGGTGAAGGCCATCGATCAGATCGAGGCGCAGGTGTACGTGCTGAACAAGGACGAGGGCGGCAGGTCGAAGCCGTTCACGAGCTTCTTCCAGATGCAGATGTTCTCGCGCACGTGGGATTGTGCGGTGCAGGTGACGATTCCGGACAAGGAGATGGTGATGCCGGGCGAGGATTCCAAGTGAGTAGATTTGTATATGCTATGCGCCAAAATGGCATTTGTTACTGGGTTCTGAACTAAATGTAACGGAAGTTGGCGGAATTTTGACGTATTTTGTAACAACGTGGCCGTTTTAAGTGTTAACTGGATTGGAATATAACTGCAACCGTTAGCGGGTCGAATTATTGAAATCTAGCTAAAAATTCAATCATGATTTGATAGCAATGCGACGATCATTCAGAGATCTAATTTACCGCAACTAGAACATATGAAATTACTTTTGGCTACTTTAGAAAAATGTACAGATGTAACATCTCAAAAATTATCATAAGTTAGACTTTATAGGACTGGTTTTTAGAACAATTCAGTTGGAATCAATAACCATGCCGCCGATAACTCATTCCAAATATCGATAATCAACATATGAATGACACCCCCGTTCGTTTGTTTCGTGCACAGACTGGTACTGCGCCTGATGCGACCGATGGTGCTGGAGCAGGGCCAGCGATTCACGTTGCGCGACGGCAGCCTGACGCTGGGCACCGGTGTGGTCACCAAGGTGATGAAGACGCTGACCGAAGATGAGCGCATCTCGCTCACCGAGGGCAAGAAGGCGCGCGAGAAGAAGGCCTCGGCCAAGGCCTAAGCACACTGGCCTCTGGCTCTTGGTGTTTGTCGATATGGTTTGTCGCCGCCCGTATGTATAAACGATTCTATTGGAATGTAATTCCAGTCTTACTTTTTTAATATTAAAATACCCCCCCAATGATTAGTTCTAGAGTGCGAGAATAAAGCGAACGATGTGGACGAGATGTAAAAAAACAACATAGTTTATTCCGTAAATTATTACTATTATTTATATACACATGTAGGAAACGCGGGGGGAGAATTTTGGTATAGCAGCTAGTTAATACTGCTGGTCCACTGAGCTCGCGGCGGCACACAGTGGACATTTTGGTCGAAACAAACGCGCAGCAGGGAATCATCGCAATTGGAAGAGACAAGCGACAGCACACTCAACTCTTGCAATTACTGTAGAACGTCGAGGTACCGCGATTCTCGATCTCCACGTACTGTTGCTTGGACGCACACAATTTGTTCGTGTACTGTTGACTCCTTCGTCTGTTGCGGAATCGTGAAAATCAATTAGAATCAAGTCCCAAGAAGACCGCAAATAGCTGGTGCACTTACTCTCTCTGCGGCATGTGCAACGTCTCAACAGTCACCGATTTCACGTACAGCCGATCGTTGCACCAGAAGATGCACAGCGATCGCGGCTCCAGCACGTTCATCTCGTGCGCCCAGTTCATCTCAATCTTACGGAACCGCTCGCCCAGATCGTGCGGATTCGTGATGACAATCTGGTAGGAGGAGCCGTGCTCCATGCGCGCTGGCAGCTTCGGCGTCAGATCGATGTTGCGCAGCGTGCCGCGATCGGAGAAGATGTTGACGCGCAAGTAGCCGCGCACCCAGTGCTCAGCGGTGGCCGGTTTGGCCAGCTCGAGCGTGAATCGGTAGTGGCGTTCTGCGGTGCAGGGAAATCAATTGATCAACATGTTTATGGGTTTTCATTCGTAAAATGATAATACTACCTCGCACAATTGAAGTTCGTTCACCCAAATAGTGACGTTCATTCAGGATTTTCGGTTGTAAACAAGGATTAATTTAAAAATCTAATGATGCATTTGTGTGGCCTTATTATCCACCTACAACGTACAAAAATCTCGTAGAAGAAAAGTCTCACCCTTGGGCCACACGCGTGTAAACAAGGCAGCTCCGTTTTTTTATGGACAAATAGAAAGATGAGGAAGTGTAGACAATTTCATTCTTTTTCATTTGAGTATTCACACATTGTATTGAGTTGATCCAGTAAAAAGTTATAGGCTCTATTCCAATCGAGAACAAGAACCAAAAGTCCCGATTTTTTTTTTGCAAGCCTGATTCCCAATTGAACTGGAGCAATATGAACATATCATTATTACATTATAGCTTCCTAACAAGCAACTTTTTGACGTTGTAAACTAGACCTTATTTTAGCTCGTTTCATTACTATCAATCGTAATGAAACAATGCATATTTCCAATGAAACAAGCTGTAGTTTCGGGGCTCTAGTT
>JANTBZ010051237.1:0-10338 GCA_024741255.1 Exechia fusca | reverse complement strand
GCTGACCGCACGGAGGGCTTCGTCGACTTCGCGCGGGCCGGGAAGGCATTCGACGCAGCGGGAGAGGGAAGTGGTCAGATCGCGAGCGGTGAATGTAAGGACCTGCGAGAGGATTGGAAGAAAGATCAAAGTTAATGCAAATTTGAAGGAAGTCTACCTAATCGACTACGTTGTTTTTCTGTGTTCTGAATAGAGATTATTCAACTTTTAACTATTGAACTGAAAATGTATAAAAATGGCTCTGTTCTAAGAAAACACAGGATGAAGAACAGGTTATTGAGCCAGCTGTTAAAATATCAGATGACTCATAATTCCATATTTTTCGTTCTTTTCTACATAATCTACTACATTGTTCTTCTCAACAAACCCACCTGCGGATCACCCAAATTCTGCAGCGTCCTCTGCGCCTCCTCCACCAGCCGCACCGAACTCAGCACCACCTCATCGGCACAATCAATCGCCTCCGCCTGCCCCCCGGTCGCCACAACTCCCCTCACACACCTCGCAAACTCTCCCAGCGCCATTGCCGTATCCCTTCCAGCAGCCCCCGCATACATCCTCTCACCCTGCGACACCGCCGACAGCAGCTGAGACATCGCAATGCCCACTCCCTTCGCCGAATCGCACAGCCTCTGCGCACATCCCTCCGCCGTCTCGCCCGGCAGCGGCCTCAACTCCCCCCTCTGCGCTGCGACTCGCGTATCGTTCAGCACTCCGCGCAGACTCTGAATGGCCTCCCTCGCCGCCTCCAACTCCTGTCCGCCACACGCCTCCCTGGCATGCGCCGCCGCAGCCGCCAGCTCATGCAGAGCAACACTCAACGCAGCAGCTGCCCTCTGCAGCTGGCCAGCCTGCTGCCCATCGGTCACCGTCGGATGGAAGGCCCTCGCCGATCCGGCCACATGCTGGCCGGCCTCGACAAACTGCTCGGCCGCCTCGATCAGCCCCAGCTGGGCGCCGGCCTCGTCGGGCTGCTGCAGCCACGATTTCAACCCCGTGATGAGATGGGCAATCTGGCCGACGGCCGCCGAGCAGTCCTGCAGCAGGGCGTCCTTGGTCTGCTGGTCGTTGCTGTGCGCGACGGCATTGTGAGCGACGGTGATGGCCTCGCGGCTGGCGGTGGCCGCCTGCTTGACGCAGTACTCGAGGCGTTGGAGGAGCTTGCGCTTCATGGCGGGCGTGTGCGCTTTGGTGGTGGTGATGTCGCGCAGTTCTTCGGCGGCGCAGCGAAGGGCTTCCTGATGGGCGGAGTCATGGGGGTTGCCGGCGCAGAGACGGGCGGCCTCGACGAGACGGGCGGTGGCGTCGGCGAGTTGTTTGACGGCGCCTGGTGGAGGAAGGGAGGAAGGTTAGTAAGTTATTAGAATGAATTGAATCGGTGGAATTGAGCGATGAATCGATTCAATGAACCGGTTCTTCTACTTAGGATCCGTTCATTTCGATAACTGAATCGATTAGCTGTTGATTTAATGTTGAATTCAAAATAATATTTCTAAATTATTATGTGCATTTAATGTGTGATATTCCAGTGATTCGATCAGAACCAGTAATACTCAGTGATGAACTGATTCAATGAACCGTTTTTTTAGTTTCGATACGTTAATTTCCCTAACTGAATCGATTAGCTGTTCATTGAATCTTGAATCCAAAATAATATTTGTGAATTATTTGCATTTGTTTCTTCTTTATTGTGGGTTATATCAGTGATTCGATCTGAACCAGTAGGATTCAGTGATGAACTGATTCAATGAACCGGTTCTTTTTGTTTGAATCGTTTGCATCGTGAATAGATCGATACTGCTGATTGAATGTGGTGCCCAAATATTTAACTCGTACGACAAAATAAATCTCGAACGAAATGAACGACATTGAACGATTCGTTCATACGACAAAAACGAACGAATTCACCCGACCCAATCTACCCTAACCAAACTCCCCCAACTCACCCAACAGCCGCCTCTGCACATCGCCATCCTGCTGCTCCGCCGCCTCTCCCTTGATGCTCTGAATCAAATGCGCCGTCGCCTGGCCCAGCGCCCGCGCCTGGCGCACCATCTCCTGCGGGTCCGTCGACGAAACCAACAGATCCGTCGCGACCAGCACCGACTCAACTGGACCCGGTTCCTCTTCCACCCGCCCGGCATGCTCGCGAGCGCTCAACTGAATGTGGTCCATCATCTCCTGCAGGGTGCGCGACACATCGTTCGCAGCGGCCAGCAGATCGCCCTTCAGACGTGGATCTTGGGTCGCCTGATTGCAGATGGACACCAGCTGATCGACGGTGTTGGCCACTTCTCGAGCGGCCGCTTCGAGCTGTTCGCGACAAGCCGCGTTATGAACCGTGGGCGCCACGACTTTGGCGCAGGCCACCAGCTGTGAGGTGGCCAGCGCGCATTGGCTGGCGACTCCGATGACGCGATTGCGTTGCTCGTCATCGGTGCACTCGGCCGCCACGGATTTGGCGCGCAGAACGAGGGCAGCCGTCGTCTTGGCCACCGCCTTCGCGAGCGCCAGCAACATGTCCTGGAGCTCCCGATTCTCCGTCGTCTCCTCTCCGATGGTGTACAACATGTGCCCGCTGGCCTCGCCAACGCGACTGGCCGCATTCAGCAACGTCTGCCTGGGCTCCTTGGACTCCGGCTCGGCGGCGCGCATCAGATCGCTGAGGGCAGCGCACAGCTTCCGAGCAGTGTCCAACAGCTTATCGCCATTGTTGTCGTCATCGTCGAGCAGCGCCGCAATCAGACGCACCTCTTTGGTCACCTCCGGAATGGACTGGGCCAGTTGGGAGACGGCAGCGCCGACGGCATCATGATCGATGTCATCCGGCTGCGAGGCGGTCACCACTTGGGCGGTGGCCGCGTTCATGGTGGCAATGTGCGTGGTGACGGCTTGCTTGGACGTGTCCAGCGTGTTTTCGCGCCACTGGATGGAGTGGACATCGGTGCCGAGATCGGGCAGCGGGGCCTTGGTTTGAAGGTCTGTGGTGGCGCGCGAGATCGCGTCCTGGGTGGTGGTGATGTAGCCCAGGAGGGCGCGCTGCGGGGCGGAGAGGACGGAGCTGATGCGAGCTTCTTTGATCTGGAGGGGGTGTGAAAAGAGCGGTTAGAATTTAAATTTGAGGGGAATTGCGGAGGGTTTTAGTACAATTTCACCTACATTATTGAGTTCGGTCAGTATTGATTCAGCGTGTTAGAGAGAAGAGAGAGGAGGTTTTCGGAACGGATTTGGTTAGTTTATTCTTTATTTGTCATCTTTCTGATTTGAAAGCTGAATCTAACAGAGAATCTACTAAAAATTGGCAAACTCAAGACAAAAGTTCTTGAAACAAAGAGTGTGTTAATTCTCAGGGGTGCATAATATGTACTTACCGTCGGCGCCTGGTGAGCCAAGTTCACCTGCCCAATAATGGCGCCAAACATCGTCGATTGCATGTCGTTGTGCGTGATCGAACGTTCGCCTTTGGCAGCGGGAAACAAACGAAAGAAAAACGCCGGTCAAATTTGTGTACAAAATCATAAACGATTGAAAAAAGCGTAGGTGCGAATTGAGAACCAAAATCGTGCTGATTGAACACATCGCTCAATAAGTCAGTAGATGAAATAGTTTTCGTGATATTCAATGAATCTAGTACGCTCCCATAATGTCAGAATGTGATTAGGAATGCCACTCACCATCCGATCCGCGCATAATCCCCGGCAACGCCACCGACTCCGTATTAATCCGTCCCACATTCGTCGACTCGTGCTGCAGGAACGTCGCCTTCGACGGCGCCACGCTCTCCTCCACCATCGTCGAGCCCTCATCGCCCTCAATCCCGAAATGATCCTTGCTCTGCTTCTTCTTCAGAATAATATCAATATAGCCGGCGATCAGCTGCACGATGGGCTCCGCCTCCGTGGTCTGCACCGAATAGTACTGATCCGCATAGTCACCGAAGTCCAGGGTGAACGTGTTCGGCGAGGCGCCCCAACGGCGGACCGTTGTCAGGGGCCACGTGCGCAAGATTTCCTTGGTGCGCTCGTCCAGACGGAGCACCGAATCTTTGGTGACGCCCAGCAGCCGCGGAACGAGCTTGTTCTTGCCGGCCATCTTCTCCTTGACGAGGAAGAAGGTGACCCCGTAGGTGGGCAGTTCGCGAGCGGTCTTGGTGTAGGCGACCTTGGCGTCGATTTCGCTGATCGTGAGGTGTTTTTTCTGCTCGGCGAAGATCTTCTTCTCGATGCCCTTGACGCGCACGTACGATTCGGGGAGGAACTCTTTGAGACTGAAGATGAGTGGAAAATAATAGCATCAGTAAACGTATCGGGACTTATTAGTCAATGTATTTTACACTCACTCCAAAAACCCGGGCTTGTGCTTCTGCTCATTGTAGTCGCCGAACTGAATGTGCGCCTGAATGCCCGCAAACTCGCACGCCTTGTCCTGCGTCACCGGATGCGTACCATCCAGAATCGCATCGCGCGCCTGCACGTACAACAGATTCAGCTGCACCGGATCCCGCGAATCGATGTTCTGATCGGAGAAGAAGAACTTGCGCCTCAGCAGAACCGTTTCCGATTCGTCGATGCCCTGCTCGCGCAGCGTCTTGCTCACATCGACCCAGTTGACTGCGCAGATTGACGGAAAGCGAACGTGTTAGAGATAGTATACTTGCAGGGTGAATTCTGTATCTACTCACTCTCATCATCCGTGCGCAGCTTCTTCCGCAGACTCTCCATCTTCGAATCGCGATCCTTGTCCGCAATCCTCCGCCTCAGTGTCAGCGTCGCCGTCTTGTTGTTCTCCGGCTGGCTGTTCTCGTTTTGCGGATCGCCGATCTCGCGCACCAGCCCATACTCATCGTGGTTGGTGATGCCGATCTTCGTGCAAATCACCACCATCAGCTGAGACACGGGCTGCGAATCGTCAACCAGAATGGTCTTGACCGCACCGTCCAGCATCCGGACGCGCAGCGTGCGCAGCTTGCGCCGGTACTCGAGCAGATCCTGGTTGCGCAGCAGATAGTAGCCGAGGATGCGACCGGCCTCCAGCCAGACGCCCTGCTTCTTCTCCTCGTCGGACAGGAACAGGCCATATTCGGAAGCTGTTGGTGTGGAACGTAGGCGGAGGAGGAGGTCAACAACTGATGTGTGTCGTGCAAATCGGATGGATGGCATTGGCCATTGGTGAACTGTGTGTGTGTTAACTTACGTTGTCCCTGTACGGCTTCGGCGAATTTATCACGGATTATCTTGCACGCATCGAATATCGTCGTTTGCGGGTCGAATTGGATGGTTTTTGTGACGCGTCCGCCCTCCAGGCTGATTTTAAGCGACAGCGTCGACATGGTCGCGACGTTCGTTGTGGACTGCATTGAATGGAAGGTAGAGAGAAAAAAGTTAGCAATGTCCAATTAATATTCCTATTTTGAACCTGTGCACGATACGCGTTGCTATGCTTTTATATCGGATCAAAGAGTGTTTTTTTCCAGGCCAATCTAATCGAATAAATGGAACATTTCGTCATTGTACAAAAACATGCGTAGATCAATATTCCAATGTGGCCTCCGTCCATTTCCACTGAATTTTGCTATCCAAAACATGTGCACGATAAACCATGCTACATTCTCAACTCGGATCAAAGCTGGCACTTTTTCCAGGTAAATGCAATTATTTTCGGAAACAATAAGTAGCATTTATAGCTATTCGTCAAACGAATGTCCTAGAATATCTGTAGTTCTACATTCAAATAAAAATAGGCGACAACGACACAAAACGCGGCTTTGCCAATTAAAATTCGCATTCGACCACAATTCCCGGAATTATATCTCCCCAAACAGAGTCCTCAAAGTGCCATAATCATGTTCATTGCGCATAAAAAACCAATCACACGCACACATGGCTTCGCACGCTCTCAAACACCCACAAATATGTGTCCTGTTGGCATCATAATGGTGTCGCTTGGTGCGTTAACTGCTATCGCACACAGCGGACACCACATCAAACGGATCCGATTACGACTGCGGCGGCGTCGCGTGTCCACTCAGATTGATGATTGTTCTAACGCCTCGGGGACGAGCCGTAAAAGATGCGCAAACAATGGCGGCTGTTGCGTCCTTTGATTGTGCGCAGCGTGACGATTAATAGAGTGCTAAAAAGCCCACAGCGGGCGAATTACGGATTGCTCTCTGGACTCTATGCTCTATGGACCAATCGCTCGTCACGTGGTGGAAATATTAAAATTACCATGCAGTTCATTGTCTCGCTGATCGTCACGTAATTTCAACCATCTGCGAAAATAGCGCAAGCAGTAATTGACACCCCCTTTCGCATAGTACAAGAAGTAGAAGCGATGTTCACATCGCATAATCGCCGACATAAATACCAACATCAACAACCACACACGCACCGCAACATCACACATACAGCAATCTACCCTTTGCCAACCCCGCCAGCCGACACATTCCATCCGAGCGCCAAGCGTTCACAGGCCATGGAAACGACGACAACGACGCCATTGACAAAACCAGAAAGAGCGACGAAGCGCGCTGCTCGCAAACATTATGTCTGCGCATAAGAGCGCCATTTGATTATGTGCAGTTAGTTTTATAATCCCCTACACGAGATGCTACGAGATGCTACGCTACACGACTACATCTCGGCAAAGACTCAAGTCACCGACGATGATGATGACGGCAATGCTGCGGCTGATGATGATAATGGCTTTGGCTAGGAAGATACAGAGCATGAAAGAGGACTAAAGACGAGACGACGAGAGACGGCAAAGTTGCGCTCAAATGCGGCTCAAACGATCATCGATGACGAAGACAGAGCGCTGTCGTCATCGAAATTATCATCGCCCTTCAGCTGCTGCTGGGGGGCTGGGGCTGCTGAGTGAGTGACACGTTTAGCCTGTCGTTCTGCTTGCTTGACACCATGTCGTTTATGTCCTCGTCGTCGTCGACGACAACGACGTCGTCTTCGTCGCCTTTGTAGCACTTCGCACATACCGCACGAGATTGCCCATATCATGCCCGCATTGTTTCATTTTTCGCCTGCATTGTTTCATTTTTCGCCTGCATTCACCAGACCTTAACCCTCTGGTGGACGAGCCCGCCGTGTGGCTGATAGAAGTCCCATCGTTGGGCAATAAAATTGTTCAACTTTCCAAGTTCTGTCTAAGATGTCTTAGGTGTTCGAATTTTTCGGTTTTCAATTGATTAATGTTCTTGTACTAGAGGGTTAACCAACTCTCTGTACTCTGTTGGCCTGTGCACTCTGCACAAACACAACGCAACACTATACAGCATTTCGGAGCGCTAGACTGTCTGCACTCGCCCGACCGAACAACAGCGGTTGCGACGGAGCAGTCTCCGCATAACTGTCGGTAAAATTGACTCTAGCGCACCGCACACTCTGCTCTTTTCCATCTCATTTTCCGCTTTTGTGTACGCCTGAGTCCTGTATGCGTGTGCGCGTGCGGTTGTTTGCTTGCCTGCCAACGCGCGCTGTGTGAAGGAGGGTGGCAGCGTTCGAAGGAGATGAGAGCGAGAGGGTGGTTGACGGAAGATTTGAAGAAAGCTACTGTATAGTTGGCTGTACAGGCAGCTGTATGCTGCGGCAATGTGAGTGGATGGGGCGCGTGGGGGTGGTTTTGGTCGAGCGTGTAAGAGAGCGACGAACATCGACATGTTCGCGAAGTACGTACTCGACGTCGAATAAATGCTGTGTCGTCCTGGCAAGTCGCAAGTCGCTTCGCAACGGTGATGGGCTGCATGAAAGACAAGGATGTTTTGTAACGGAAAGCACGGAGTGGACGCATGTAAACGCAGCGGCGTGAATGAGATGGTGTCCTCGAGCGCACAAAACTACTGTATGGGAACGAATTTTAGCTCGTTCTTCGCGTGTAGTTTCGGTTCAAATCTTCCATTTTGAACTGCATTTTTCAAGTGAAACTGCGCGAATGAAGACGCAGAAATTCAGCGGTCACAACCCTTTGCACGATCGCACACACACACACACACTCCCTTCTGTCATCAATCACTGCACGCACGCACACACTGGAAATCGGCACTCAGACACTCACTAAACGCACCTAATCCGCTTATGGGTCGGCTTCCATGCGTCGGGTTTCGTACGCAAGCTAGCACCTATCCGTGTCTAGCGCTCAGCGATGTGCGAAAACAACCGACCGGCCGTCGACTCGGCAGCCCGACACGACGACGTCGACGACGTCCGACGGACACGTGGAAAAGTCCTCGCACTGCACGAACCGCTCTCGTTGAGCACACATTTCCGACTGATTCGGAAGTGGCGAAACGGCGCAGGCAAGTCAGCGTCAGTCGCCCCCGGGTGCGCGGTGCGCGCACCCTTCGGCTCTCTTCGTTGGCTCTCTCTCATTTTATTTCTCTCCTTGCCGGCATCTCGGCTCGGTCGAGATTTCGTTCGGTTTGCATGCGAATAGGGACGAGAGCGGAGCGCAGAGAGCGAGAGAGCCAACGCTGACTTTCAGATTTACCCATGACCGAGCGTGTCGCGCTGCGAATTTAGGGGAGGATTCCGGGGTGTCTGTGTCGTCTCTATGCGTATATATGTTGTAAGCACGACGCACGATGCGATACTCTTGACACGAACTGTGAAGCAGCACCGCGAAGGGGGATTACTGCTATGTGTGTCTGTGTGCATAAATTCATGTTACATATACTGTGTGCTTCACGCGCGCGCTGCTCGAAATCTATGCTGCAGCCGTGGCCAAGCGGGATTTCTTTTTGCATCGACGGAAAACCCAATAAATCGGAGCTTGGCGGCGAACACTCGTCGTATTACTGCATAAGTGAATATTGTAGGAAATGTTTGCTTCTTCTGGTGCGTTTTGATTGGATTCGGTCAATGTTATGGAATCGAATTTACATACCACACCATACACCACACTCGGGCGTAATGTGGATATGTCCGCGCTGCGAATCAGCGCGTGATTCGCTATTCGGTCGCCGTGTAGACGGATAAATGCAAGTATATTCCACTCGACTCGCGTCCGTCACATCAATAACAATTCGACACACTCGACGGCGACGACGGCATGTTGACAACCGCCTTTCGACCATTCGGTCGGACGAACGAGGGCGCCACAATGACAATAAATTGATATAATCGATACACATTTTATTGGCCGAAAACATCGTCGCCGAATCGACGAGCGGCTCGTGTTGAATGAGCCGCAGAATCGGAACACATTTACACCACACAGATTTCGGTGTCTGCACGCATTGAGCATGCAACATACAACATACAAACACGCCACAACTCAATCGCTGTTCGCCAGCCGGAGCCAGCCAACGAACATCTGCTCGTGTGCGTGTGTGTGTATGTATTGTTGGCACGGGGTTGTTGTTTCCCTGTGCGCGTGCGTGCGTCTGCAATGCATGGGAATTCGGCTAGAGCCAGCCGTCGGTGAGGAAATTGGGTGCAGCAATGAGCATGCATCGTCGTGTTAAACGGTCGGTCGGCGTCGGCACGAACAATATTATTTTTTAATCGTTCATTGTTCCGCGTTTCGCGTTGATTGTGTCACGGCCACAAACACGAATGCGTGTATGCTGTGGTTGGTTGTAAGCTCTGCTCGGCAATAAATTCATGCCTTATGATCGCGTGCGCGCAAAACGTGTGCATGTGTTTAATGCATTTCGGGGCTGCAGAGAACAGCTACACACCCACATTGTTTGCCAACATTTCCACACATGCTGGGCGCATCGAGTGTCAGTGTTTTCGGCCGGCATTTCGGCCGGCATTTTTGTCGCTCTGTGCGTGCGTGTCCGCCCAATAAACTGTCTGGATATATGACTGTGAGGCCATTTATCTGGCGCTGTGTGCGAATGTTTGTGGCGTCATTCACACGCACGAAAATGGATCGGATACGGTGGCGGCGTCGACAAGCAAGGAATGTTCACGAGCGCCGAAAAGTTCGGCGCTGCGCTTCCGCCGTTCGAATCCAGACTCACTACAGTGTGGTGTGCAAGCACTCTTGAACCCAACCCTGCACCGCCATCGTTCACCGACCGTACAACATGCACGCACAAAGTGTGCGCCCAAACTGGCTGCAAACTGTATGATTTGCTGCGTTGGGACGGCACAGTTTACACAGCGTTTGGGGCGCTTTTCGGCGGCGGTGTCTGTGCGAAATGTGTGCCATCAAAATGTCACAATCATAACCACATTATTTGAATGAGCGGCAGCGGCATCCGCACACACGACGAACACGCACGCACGCACACCCACACGCCCATTCCGATGCGCCCCAAAACCACCGCCCACGATATGGTTTAGCACACTTTTGTTCCACCACCATAAGATCACTGCG
>JANTBZ010051226.1:0-10344 GCA_024741255.1 Exechia fusca | reverse complement strand
AAATCGTGTGAAAAAAAATAAAAAAATTGGCCACATCCAAAGTTATTCAAGTTTAAAATGCTATATCAACAGTTGGCGCACCCTGTATAAGAGGTAGCCAGTAGCCATATTGAAAAATGCATTTGGTTGTCTTTGATTGTCTAAAATAGATGTGTAAGACTCACGGCTTGAATATTTTGATTAATTTTGTCGCTCTTTTGGAGAGTGTCTGGTTGTGATCTTCGTTTGATATTTTAAATATAACTAGATATAATTATGCCCAGCTGATTTCCCCAAATACAGAGAATGAACTTGAATTCATTGTTATTCGGTTTTGGCGTTGATCACGATGTGTGGCCGGTGTATCCCTACGATTCTTCACGTTTGGGATTATCGTAATGAATCCACTTTTCGTCGCCATTGAAAAAAACCTTCCTTTTTTTGCGAGCAGCTGTTACACTCACACTTTCGCGAGATGGACGATACTGACAATCTAAAAGAGAGAATATAGTGCTTAGTCGCAAAAATAATTCGGTGTACCCAGATGCAACACAACGCCCACTACGCCCTCTCTTAAAAACCTTTAAAACTAATTCAAATTCTAATTCAAAATCTACAATACTTTTTGACATATTAATGTCTTTTATGACAGACTAACACAGTGAAAATCGCGCGAGCTTTGAGAAAAATTGAGAATAATTGAGAAATATAAAATGTAGAGGATTTCTATGAACGATTAGTGTTGTTCGTGTTTCTTAGTGCTGTTTTTTGTTTGGATAACATATTTTGAGAACAAGATACAAAATACATCAAGAGAATTCTTCGAATATAAAATACTTGTTGCTCTTTTTCAATTCAAAATACAAGTAACAAATTCCTAGTACGAAATACGGAATTATTCTAGTACAAATTCTTCTAGTAAAAAAAATATTTAACACTGTTCATATGCAAGTCTGCTCGGCATGTTTGCACAATAAATGCGTGCGCCCATTCGGCGACGGCGAGCCGACGAAGACAACATCAACGTTGATAGAGTCGCCCTCAATAATAATCATACGCGCGCGAGATGCGCGATTGTTGTCCGTATACTACATACATACTTGCGTATGGTATAATGTGAGCTGTGTGCGTTTGTGCGCGATTGCTGTTTGTGAGTGCATCGGAGCGAGAGTTCAATAACACTTGAAGCTGTGCCTCTGCGCTCTCGCTCTGCGTGTCCGTCTCGTCTCGATGGCGCGCACGCGCATCTGACGTGTGTAATCGTAATCGTAATGTGCGTGTTGAATGTGATGATGACAAAACCCGAATGCGCGCGCGTGAGCCAACCGTCCGAATATAAGGAGGCGGAGGCGGAGGAGGAGGAGAAGGCGAAGCGTGCAGCGGCGATGGACTTGGGCCGCGAGTCTGCCGGAACCCAAGGCCGTGCGATTCCAACCGTCACAGCATCAGCTCACCATCACCACCACCACCACCACCACACGAATCACCATCATCAGCCTGCGCAGCACAACAGAATGTCGGGTACTGCTCACCAAAAAAAACCAAAACGAGTACACAGAACACATGACAAAACACACACACCTGAGGAGGCTTTTCTCGCGCCAGATTGCATCGGATTGTTTGGTTAACGATAAAGCGAGAGTGAATGAGCTGACGAGGCTCGATTGAAAAGAAATTATATTTTTTTCAGAAGTCTGGATATTGCTACGAGGTTAGATTGAAATGAGAAAGAAAATCTACTACTACGATATCTTCACGCGTTAATCTGAGTAAATTATCAACTCATTCAGGACATTTCCCCCTTTAAAGCACTCGTTAATGTACCGACCATTCAAAGTATCTTACTTTTAGCAAGCCTTGTCGTTTTCAGTTCACTATTCCAATGCCGATGACAATATGCTCCGATGAAGATGCTTTCTTGGGCGCACACACACAGACAACACCAAAAGATATCCTCACACATACACCACAGATACACTTGATAATAATAATATCAGTAACGATAGCATAATAATCTCTTCCTCCAACCGTCCCCAACCTACATCGAATGGCGCCCGATTGTGTGCGTGGTGGCCAGCGCTGCAGCATCAAGGCCTTCTTCATCTGTCATCGTGGGTTCCGTCCGACACAAACTAGTTCTAAGCGAATGTTCACTGCGTGTTTGCCCGTTTGCCTGAATTAGGTTGAATGCTTGAGTGTGCATCTCGAATCTCTACGCGGTTATCGCGAGGTTTGTTTGCGCGAGTGATTGCGTTTGTGCCATCTGGGTTACGGGGGAATGATTTGATTTAATGTGTGTGTGTACGTGTGTGTTCAGAAAATTAGCTTGTTCGATTGGGCGCAAGTGTGAGCTTAGTTTAAGTAGAAATAATAAAACTAGTTTATAGCACCCATCCTTCACATGACCACACACATCAACAAAGTACAGGACATTCTATCAGCCGTTGGTACTTCAATGCCTTCAGACGAGTATCGAATGTGCTGTGCTTTGGTGTTATGCTCGCTGGTCCTAACCCAAAACCGTTTTCTTTCACCTACACAGCTTCCGCGAAAGCCATGCAGAGCAGATTAGTTGATAAGATTTTGAAACACACACACTTGCCCACAACTCAACGCAACGCCTCTTACCCTACCCCGCTAATCGTCCGCTCTGCTCTGCTCTCGTTTGCCCGACCCTTCGGCGCCTTGTCTCAGATAACGCAACCCTCTTCCTCGACGATGCCACAGCCACTCAAGCCCAACAGCAGCCAATGGTCTGGACACCAGCTCCGTTGGCGCCCCTCGACTCGACCACCCTGGACGCCAGCATGATGCCTCCGCCGGCTCTGAACCTGCCGCTGAACGTCTGCCAGCAGCAGCAACAACAACAAATCGCCACAGCCCTGCTCAAGGCCGAGATCATGGACGAAACGTCGCAAGGCTCTGCCGGTTCCTCCATTGGCTCCCCACCATCGTTGGTCGCCGATCTGATGATGCATCATCACCAGCAGCAGCAACAACAACAGCAACAACAACTCAGCCTCACGCCCATGGACACCTCGACGGCTGCCACGGCTGCCGCAGTCGTGGCCGATCTGCTGGCCGCCAGCGTTGCAAATGTTCCGACGTCCGCTAACGTCGTGAATATGGACACCCTGAAGGCGGTCAGCGAACAACAGCAGCTGCAACAACAGCAACAACAACAACAGCTTCAAATGCACCACCACTTTGCGGGCGCTCTGCAGCAGCAGCAGCAGAACGAGGTCAGATCTCATCAGCAGCAGCAACTCAACCAACAGCAGTTCCTCCAACAGCACCAACAACATCAACAACACCAACAACAACAACAGCACCAACAGCAGCAGCACCATCATCACCGCCATCGCCTGTTGCAGCGCAAGCACAGCATCGACATGATGGACACCAGCGCCATGATGGCCACCGGCATGATGAACTCCACGGGCGGCGGAACCGTTGCCGAGAGCATGCTCGGCTGCACCCCAGCCGTGGCCTCCCAGTCGAACAGCATGTCCGCCTTCGATGTGCGCATGTCGGAGATGCTGGCCAAACAGACTGCGGACGATTTGCAGGTCGTTGATTTGCGCATCAAGCACGAGCAGCAGAAGTTGAGTTTGGCCGCGCAGATTCAGCAGTTGAGGAATGAGGCGCAGTTGCTGCAGGCGGTGCAGGCACAAGCGGTGCAGACCAACAAGTTTCTAGCGCATTTGGACGCGGCGGCGGCTGTCGGTGCGGCAGAGACGATGCGCCAGCAGCAGCAACAGCAGCAACAGCAGCAGCAGCAGCAGCAGCAGGTGGCCGATTCGGTGACGGTGGCGCTGTTCACGGCTCAGGTGGGTTTGGTTTCAGCATTGTTAGTGTAAATCGCACTTGCTGCTCTAGATTCTTTCTCTGTTTAGTCGATTCTTAAATTACACATTTCATTCATCATATTTACACTAATAATGCCGTGTAATTTTTATGATCTCGACAGTAAACTTGAGCATAAAACATTATTTTTGTATTTCTTTCGAAAGCGTATACACTGAGTTATTCAACTCAAAGTGGATAACAAGAACAGAAGTAGTGTAAGCAATTCGGAAGTAAGTCGACGTCGACGTAGACGTCGAGGTAGTAAGAAGAAGAAAAACAGGTATGCGTTTGCGTGATTGAAATGTCAGTATGTCGATGATGCACGTGTGACTTACGTCTCATGGCAATATGGACTACGTTTCCAGCCACGACAACGAAACCCAAGAACAACAACAAAGACTTACGTCTACCACAGTTACAGCGTTCACCTACAGCAGTAGCTTTAGGGTTGAACATTAAGGTTATGATCAACACTATAATGATTATATGGATCTTTCGTTGGCCAAAAGTGTTTCTATTCTGAATATCTCTCTTCAATTTTTAAGTGTATGCAACATTTATGCATTTATAAGATACGAGACTGAGAGAGCAATGGCTCTATAACTGAACATCTGACATATTCATAACAAAACGGCAGAACGCGAACATTATTTTTATCCGATTTTAGAGTGTGTGCCTGAAGTAAGTGTATATCAGCGATGCTGACAAAAACGACATAAAATGCACAGCCTAATAGTTTGGTGGCCTACGTTTCGCTGGAAAAGCTGGGCATACAAATTGCAAAGACGTCGACACAAACCCAAACGCGTATGCACGCGTGTTGTTATTTGTTATGCAATTATCATGCGTTTATGGTGTGTCCACGAAAGGACAATCTCCCCTATTACGAACGAAATTTTAAAATGTTATGTTATGTTATGCCATGTGTTTGTTATTGTAAGTGTTATTCTCCATTATTTCGAAAGGTTCATAACAGAGTAATACTTACATGTAACGAAAAAACATTATTCAAATATATATTGATATTATCATCTCGATATGTTGCAACAAACCAACAGCCTTCACATTGAACGTTGATATGATTTTCACGCGCTCACTCGTCGTCGTCGACAAGCTGACGCGTCGCACACACACACACAGCGGATTGTTGGGCTGTGATTAGGATGTGTGCGACATGTGCGAATAATGGTGCGCGCGAGCGATTCGGCGGCGCACACACTCGTTCAAACTATGCTGCGTGTGCATACAGCATGCTGTGTGTGTATGCTGCGTATATTTGCGCACAGTTCTCGAGCGCACAGTTTTTGGCTTGCCGCGCGCTCAGCTCTCGGTGGTAATGTTTATGGCCGCCGATGTGCGCACACACACACAAAACACACTCACACACACGTACGCACACGCAGCATACGCAAACGCGCACACACGTGCGGTAATGTTTGGCGGTTCGGTATGATGATATTTTGCGTGTGCGCCCCGAAAATAGACATGGACACAGCACAGCGAGCGGATTCTTTACACGCGCACCCCAACAATGAGACGGCTTTTGTCAGCGTCTCAATCTAAATTCGCGCATATATGTGTGCGTCACAATTCAATCACGCGCATTGAAACGTTAATAATGCACTCGAAAAATATTACTTTTCCCTAGCAATCGGTTTATTTGGGACGCCACATGAGAATAGTGAGTCATTTGGTCGCCTTCTTTCATCAGAGAGCAAGTAATTAGAAT
Source organism: Exechia fusca (assembly GCA_024741255.1). NCBI lineage: Eukaryota > Metazoa > Arthropoda > Insecta > Diptera > Mycetophilidae > Exechia > Exechia fusca. Next base: position 4,787 of record JANTBZ010051226.1, on the reverse strand, counting down.
TATTGCGCACCGATTGCATGGAATAAATTACATACTAGTGGTGAGCATAAGTTCCTGCGTTTTCTTCTTCGAGGCCTCTCTGCCGAACACATAATGACATGAAAAAGGCTTGTTTTGAAGGATTTGAGTGTTGCTAAAAGAAGCCAAATCTCAATTAGTATTGACATGTTTTCGTCTCGTTGTTATTTGCGTTCAAAGATGTCTATGTACGTTTCTATGAAAGACCATTCGTCGACATTGCTTTGTACTCCTTCACTAATTCCAAAAATATATAATTACCTTCGATAGTAGTAGCATAAGTGGCTGAGTAAGTAAGTCTTTTCATTGAAAATAAGTTTCGTCTTATAAATATTTTTATTCATTTTGACGATGATTTTTAAAAACATACTGTATGGGGTTTGTACTAAAATGTATGTGTCCCAAAATATGTTAACGGTTGAACCGTTCTCCAGTTGCGAGCCATTTCTTTCAATGAATGAATGGAAATAATAGAAGAAGGAAAATTAGGAACATATTACAACAATCAAGCGCATTGTCCTTAGTAATTCGGACGCCAAAATAGATTCCATTCATTCCAATCAGATCGGTTCGTTCCACAGACAGAATATAATCGAAAATATTGCTCAAGTATTCTCGGGAAAAATTTAAATAACACGTTCACTAGAGAACAAACGTGGTAATCATATTTATTTCGGACGCCAAACTAGAATAGTAAGTCAGTTATGTTTAGTTCTGTTCAGTTCAACTCGTTATCGCCGGACAAAATTGAAATCATACGCAAGTGAACAGTTATATAAATCATATGCTTATGAAAAAATAGTATGGAAATCAAACATCAATCAATCGTTCGCACAGTGTCTTTATTTCGATCTTCAAACTAGAATATTGTTTTACTCACTCATCAGTTGTCCAGTGTTCAGTTTCGCCCGTTCCTCAGAGCGCAAATGATTATCGAAAATATACTAACGTATTCTTGGGGAAAATATGGAAACCTCACCGCATTCGTGGAAAAATTATGGAAATCATATGCTTATAAGCAAATATTTATGTAAATCAATTAACAAGCTAGCCACCGAGCCATGTCCTTGCTTCGGACGCCAAACTAGAAAAGTGAGTCAGATTGTTCATTCATTCCATTCATCGATTGCTCACAAAAACTTTAAAATCACACGATCTCTGCACACCAAAAATGGTAACCATTTGCTTGTGAGAAAAAATAGTTATAGAGATTCAATCGCTGTATTCCGGACGCCAAACTAGAATACTAAGTCTAAGTCAGTTCTGTTCAGTTCCACCCGTTTCTCAGAGCGCAACTAATCGCAAATATTGCTCACGTTTCCAGGAAAAAAAAATGGAAATCATTCACTATCCAGTGAACAGTTATTGAAAACATCTGCTTATAAAAAATAGTTATGGAAATCAATGAACAATCATACGATCGCACAGAGTCTTCATTCAAATACCAAACTAGAATAATGCTTTGCTCTCTCACCAGTTCAGTCCAGTGTCCAGTGTCCAGTATTCAGTTCCGCCCGTTCCTCAGAGCGCAACTAATCGAAAATATTGCTCACACTCTTCTTGGAAAAAAATATGAAAACCTTACCGTCTCCGAGAAAAAAATATGGAAATCATATGCTCATCACGAACAAAAAAGGTTATGGAAATCATACAACAATCAAACGCTCACCCCGCTGATCCGTTACGTCCTAACCATATGTAATTCGGTGCAGTCCGACCGGTCTGGCTGAGGTGACAATCGAACCGGACACAATATAATCGGACACACAATCATCGGCACAAAACCCGATATGAATCGGTTAGTAATGTAAAACGTTCGTCCGTTGTCAACGCATAGTACCTATATATTTCGTGTGCATAGTGCTATGCTATGCGTGTGCCAAATCAACATAAAAACCGCCCCTGAAAAAATTACTCAACTCCTCACGCCAACGATTGGGAAAAAATCATAACCGCACAATCGAAATCGGACACAATCACGGCACAAAGCCTGATATGAATCGCTTATGAATGTCAGGCGGGCCGTTCGCTGTCCAAGCATATATCTATTATGAAACGCGTATGTCCGATCGGCATAAAAACCACCCCCTTAAAAAAATCCCAACCACGTTATTTAAAAAAAGTCTGGTTTGAAAAAATCCAATTCGGTTCAGCTGCTTGAATCTTGACTGCATGTCGAGCGTTTTTCATCGACGTTCGATGCAACAGTTCGTGTTTTTCTTCCTTGCCAACCACGAGCACGAGCAACATAGTAAACCTATGCAGCCAATTGATCACTGCTCGGCTCATGATGTTTGTCGTCCAAAAGTAAGTATAGGTGCAACGCATATGGCGGCATATGGAAAATGCCGACTGCATTATGCATCGGAGCACGACGCATGCGGTTCCAAAGAGGTGACAATGTCGAACTATGCTGCTCTGCGTGCAAGCACAGAATGACGCAACACGCGGCACGGATGATCACACACAAGTGGTGCGGTCACGTTGCAGACACACACACACACACACAAAACACAGACATTTCAAATGCTTAACGGGGTATGTGGTGGTATGTAGAGAAAAAACCGTTTTGATTGTGTGATTTTGAATATGCGCCGTTTTTTATGCTGCCACAAGATCGGACATCGGCATTCATTGAGTAACATTGCGTCATTGCTAGAGCCTGATCGCTGGGCTGACCGCAGAATGACACAGATTTGTATGCGGCGTATCGCACGTGTATGTTTTCCTGCGACCGCACACTGAATACCGATGGCCGACCGATTGCTGGCGGAATGTCGGAGTCGCCTAAGTCGCCAGTCGCACTCGCAGATTACATGAAAGGGATTTGTAATTTTTATTGGTTTCAATTATCGTTGTTTGATCCGAGAGCGCGTAACATGCACAAACACAATCGCACAATGTAGCGCGATAAATCGCACAGCCGTGTGACTCCGACTCCGACTCCGACTCGCCGGTTTATTCGGTCGTGCGGCCGTTTTTATGCCGTTGGGCGTGCGCTCTGCTGGTGTGTTTTGTGTCGCGTGAATCCGGCTAAGCGCGCCAACCGATTTCTTTTGGACGCCCGCGGCCGAGCTCGGCACACAAGTTGCCATGCCGAGAGAGTTTGTCACGGTAGTAGTACCGGAATGCAGGGTGGGAATAATAGAATTTGAATTTTTGTCATTGAATGATTTTGACATATAATGTTGTTTTTTGGCAATAGTGACTTTTTCCTGTTAATCCTGCGGAATATTTGTAGACACGATTATGCTTTACGTTTCAGAAAGTCTTGTTTCGCATATGTTCACTATATTTTTCACTATGTTTTTCCGTATATTCACTGTTTTTAGATCTTTCTCTGGTATATTTCAATAATTTTCAGACAATTTTTCGATGTTTGAATCCACAATTGAAACTACCTAAAACGTACTTTCTTGGTCCCTGATATTCCGGGCCTTGTACATCATTAAACATATCATAAAAAACGACGACGCCGACGACGAGTCTCTCGTATTAATACTCGAGATGGAATCCATGCGTAAGCCCATTCAGCGAGTGTTTGCGAGCATAAATCCCAGTCGAGGCGGGCGCACACAAAAGAGCCCACACGCACACACACAGGCACACATCAACAGCTCAATCTCGGTTTGCGGATGCGCCAACCGTCGTTGGTCTCTAGGCTCTGGCGACAAGCAGCGACAAGCGTACACCACAATTTAACTTACTTTGCATGCGGGCATGCGCCGACGACGTTGATGATGACGACCGAACCGAGAGCATAATATCTCCTCATCTCATCATCGTCGTTTTTTCGTGAGTGTGTGTGCCATCGGAAAAATGCCAAACGCCACAGATCAGCGCGCACATGCACACACACAGGCTGGAAATCAGACCGCTCCGCGGTGACAGAGGCGATGAGATGATGCTGTGTCTTAAGTGGAGTGAATGCGACTGTACACTCGAAAATGTCGCACACCACACACGTACATAATAATCTAACGCAATGGATGCAGCAGCACTTTCTCGGTGTGCGCTCAGCTCAGAGATTTACCTCTGTCAGATTGCGCCAAGGGAGCACAAGACTCAAGAGCCCTGCCACTGCTGCCACTGTTCACGACGGATGTGATTATATTTATATAATTCCGCGTGGCATTTTCCGCGAGCGCCGAGCGTTATGTCGGTGAAAAACGTCGTGATGCTACCGCACTAGCGCACTGTAAACCCATTTTCATGGATGGTTACTAGAAGTTTTTGGTCAACCTGGAACAGAAATAAACTCATGAAAATATTGCATTTGTTTCGATTCGAATTTAGGCTAGCTCTTGCCCATTTAATGTTTATAAATGGATAAATTCAGTCCTAGGTCAACAAAATACTTGTCTTAGCCAAAATGTTCGATTCATTTTAATTCAACATGGCAAAGCAAGTCCAATACTTAGAGTCAGTATTTCGTTTTTTGTTCAGATACAATTACTTTTCACTAGAATGACAATGTTATCTGGGTTCGCCCCAGCCAACAACAAATTCGCGATTCTTCCAGAATTCCGTACTGGCCATTTGTACACCGAAGATAATGCGCCCACTTTACGTCCAAATGTAGCATTTACAGACAAAAACATCTATGAATAAACAAAATAAGTCCGGAAGACCGGAAAGCACGCTTGATAAAAAATCGATGTTACCCTATCGAAATGGAGAAAATATGTTTGAAATTTTTCTTGGATATTTTCTTGGACATGCAAAAGCTCTTTGTGAAATGTCTGCAGCGCGACTTCAAAATCAGCCAA
>JANTBZ010051215.1:0-10349 GCA_024741255.1 Exechia fusca | reverse complement strand
GCTCTTTGTAAAATGTCTGCCGCGCGAACCCAAAATCAACCAAAATAAAAACGATTTGATATTTCGGAGCAGTGTTTTGAGTTGATTGAACACGATTAAGCAATATTTTTTACAAATATGTGACAAAGGATAAACCATGACACAATTATTATACTTTGGAGTCTTATTGCCATTTGAGAGAACAGGGAGCTATGAAGCCTCTACAAGAGTAAGAAAATACGCCCTTTCACAGGTCATTGAAAACGTTGGGCAAAATCAAAGAGAGGGTTCATTTGTCTTCAGCGGCACTACTACATATTAGAAAATATGACTAGAAGGGTCGATTAGCATTCAGATCATTACTTTCTGGATACAAAATGAAGATAATTGGGATAGACTCTTTGTAACAAAATGCAATCCAAATCGACTTAGCGCGCCTGGTGTGTAAGGATCTGCTGGTCGCAGCCCCCGAACATAATAACCAGCGTTGACTGACAAAAAATACCAAGCCTCTCATGCGCTGCACATTTGTCGCAGACGAGCAACGCGCCGCTCCACACTCCATTTAATCGAGCATCAATTTCACAGCGCGCAGCCGATATTGATAAACCGGCCCGGGTCGCCGTCGTTGCGTATCACACCTCAACAATCTTGCATTTATTCAATCAGACATAATCCAATATCTTCACTAACAACATCAGCGCATTTACGCTTGGGAACATTTTATATATGGTATGCAGTATATTGAAGAGCGAGCGAACGAGCTCACAATCATATCTGGAAATTGGCGAGATTCACAGCCGACGGCATTCACCATCACCGCCACCGGTGGATACTTAGGCCCCTCGAAAAGGGTCCGATATCAATGTCTAATTCGCCTGCGCCATTCTCGCGTCCATTTGCACCGTCGCTCGTCGTCGTAGCCAGGCCAGACGTCTGCCGACCGACAACACGGCCACACAACATACAACATACATTTCTTCCACTCCCATTTTCGTGTATGCTTCGTACGCATCCGCTGATTGATTGAATGCTTTGAAATAAATACACACAATCGGCAGCACCAGTCGGAGTCGATGACAGCGTGCGGCGCATATACATGTATGTGTGTGTGTGCGTGCCTCGCATAAGCCCCCCTGGCCACACTCCAATATTAGCACCAGATATTTTTATACATCGAAATCCTATATGTTGCCCAGCAGGTAGGAAAGTCTTCCAAGTAAACCGTTCATTCGACAATTCGTCAAGCTTTTGATTGCTGTCTTTGTGCGCTAGGGTCAATACGTACACACACACACACACACACACACACCGACGAATCCAACGTACAAACAGGAAGTTAATGTAGTAATCATAAATAAATTCAGTATGACCATTAGACCACCACCACCCCCATTGGAGTGCTGCTCGAGTGTTCGTCGTCGTCGTTCACGTGAACCCTCGAAGCCTAACAAATCGATATTTCCGCCGACACGGAAGAACAGCCAGCGGTGTAAATATTGTATAGGAAATTATTCCCGCTGGGTATCTCACATGTGTGGTGTGGTGTGCTGGCGTGTTCGACGTCGTCGTGGGGGGCGTGTACCAAGTGCCTACCTGCTGTTATCGAACACACACACGCACACACGCACGCACAGTTGGCAGTTGATCAGAAGACTAAACACGCAGTGCAAGGAAAAGAGAAAGCCCTAGGTGGATGCCAATGCGATGAGCTCAGCTGTACGAGTTCACGACCCCTTCCCACCGGCGGCCGAGCCGAGACACGGTCAAGATGAATGGGAAACCAAAAGGTCTATGCCGCGAGCAATCGATAGACGCATAGAGGCATTTTTATAGTCCAATTGGGACTAATCCGATCTGACCGATTATAAAGCCGCTGTCTATTCGTTAGCGCAGTGGCTGAGCGCGGATCCAATGTGCTGACTTGCTGGGCTCGCTGGCCTGGCTGAATGAATAAAAGCCATGCTAAACAAAATCTGGTAATTATCCAGCAGCCATGCGGCAAGATAATAAATACGGCATTAAATGCGCATCATCAAGTTGCGCCAGCAACAAATCGCTGTCGACAAATCTGTCAAAATCAATCGACGAGACGTCGCACTCCGCTCCAGATCCCCGCACTTCGCCTGCCCCTTATTATGCTTATTATTACACACATACACACATATCCCGCAGATGCGATGGGAAAAGTTTGCGCATCAACGAGGATATGATTGCGTCGGTATTTATGAGTAGCAAGAGCCTTTTAATCCTGATAATGTCCTGAGATTGGCTCACCGACTTTGGGGGGGATTTTCCGTTCATTTTTGATGAGAGTGCGGTGTATAAACGACAGTGATTACAGCATGACAGCATGAGCATGTAATGTGGTCCGTATGTGTGGAAGCAGCACAAAGGAAAGAATAGTTTATTGAATAAGATAACACTGCGCAGTTTTCATGTGCGGTTCGGTCAGTAAGCCCATTTATGCTGTGTTGAAGTTATTGTATTTTCAACAACAAACTCGTCTGAAATACGCCAACTGCGAAATAATGCAAACTAACGAGCGCATAATATCGACCAAACAACAAGCCTTGTGTCGACAACTACTACTATGCTACATAATACTATCACTTGCCAGGCGCTTGTTTAATTACTCGCTCGAACATCAATGCGACTAGCAGTACACTGAACTCGCTCCGAATCTGTATTCCAGTAGTTCGAGAGAGTGTGTAATGTGAGACGACGAGCGATTCGGTTGGCAATCCGTGCAGCAGCAAAGGGACGACGACTGTGTCGACTGCGCCTGTGCTGTGCCATATAATGCGCATTCATGTGCACGCAACTTCACTGCTCAATTGAAAACGTGCTCGAGAATCGCAGCGTTGATGCGCAAAGTTGTTTGCACAACTGTGCTTCGTCGTGTGTGTATTCCGTCGTATTGGATTACAAACTTAAACCCGAGCACATGGTAGGGGTGGTGGTTGGTGGTGTTGTGCCATTTATAGTTTCGCAAGCGCAAATACGACACATAAGCAGACGCAGTGACCGAAACATTTCTAATCAGAAATTGTGCTAGCGTTAATTGTCGAAGCGTGCGACGTGCGGCATAGTGTTGACCCGTGTTTGCATATTGCAGAGACAGTTGAGGTAATGCGATGGTTTATGGTTAACCCATTTTGGACGGCAATAATTTAAAGCCAATATATTTTAAACATCTTCCAGGCGTTACTTGCATTTTTGGAAACATTTGCCAGTTTTCTTTCGATTATTTCTGTGCAAGTTTGCGATACGTTTTAGAATTTGTATTTGTCCAGGTTTTTAGAAATAAATTCTGCATGAATGACTATTGATGAAACGAAATCCTTTTTGCTAGACTTACGAGATTGGACACTCATTTTGAAATGGTTAGGTCTGCATAGCGCCAAAATAAGATGAAATAACAATATTAATAAGGTAATAAAATATATCGCCTTTATTTAACGTCGATTTCTCTCTATGTAATGTTTCTAAGCAAAGTTGCAAAGTTCCTCGACGATTAATCGACCAATCCAAAATTGTTAACCTTCTAGTGCGTCAGAAATGTCAAAATCGACGTTTTTGAAGTGCTTTTGAAGTGTTATTTGTAACTGATAGTAACCTCAACACAATAATAATGACTATGGTGTTCAAATATTAGAATGTGATTAGTACAGGGATCAGCATATTTGTAAAGGCTGGTTTAAGCTATAAGGACATCGGTCTGGTAAGACAAAAACAAGCTTTTTCTTTTCCTTTGCACATATTTTGTTGACGAAAATCCTTAATTATTTGCAGAGAGTATCTGATAACGTGCCACCTACGTGCAGTGAGAACAACTCATTCAATCAAAAGAGCATAACTACTATCTCCATAACGCTAGGATCGTTTTTTTGCAGTTGATTAGACTTAAAAGAAAGTAAGATTCTACAGCATATTTTGTGTGTTTGAACTTATTATTCTCGGCTCTGCAGCTTTTTTTTACAGAAATAATCAATTCGTTCAATTTGTACCACCATACCTTAAAACACCACAGTCAGTATAACTAGTTGGAATTTTAGATTCTCTCGCTTTTCTAAAAATAACTTTAATACCATTCTAAAAATACACATTGAGGTTCATGAGCAGATTTCTCATGTTATAATCATGCATGGCTTGTGCAATTTCATATTCATGATACGAAAGAAACGAAATGTTCGATTGCCAAATTTGAGCTTCATGAGATAACTGGTTTGAAAGTCACAGTTGCTCAAATTTCCAGTTAGGGTCACCCTGTATTCACGAAAATCGTGTTTTTAGGCAAAATCCAATAACGTCTATCCGCTAAAGCAACAACAAAAATATCTGGAGATAAAGTCAAGATGTCCAAAATGGAGTCCTTAAAGTAAGGGCCTCCCGTATGCGGTCTTGTACTAGAGGGTTGATATGCTTGGTTTATATACTGTATGCACTTGTACTTACTCGTCTCCTGGCCGTTCTGCGGTCCCGGACTGTCCAGCTGGGCTTCGGTGGCCGTCGGACTGTTCGCTGCGGACGCGCAGTCGTGACTGCACACTTGCTCGGTCAGCACGAACGAGTCGTCTTTGGCCTTGGCGTTTTCGGGGGAGCTTGCCACTGAAATGAGCAAATATAGTTGGAATAAATTAGTTGAAGTTGACCGGAATGTTTGCTGTGTAATAAATAAGTAAGTTCAAGTCCATAGTTTCGTCGGATATTTATCACGTGAGAGACAGGAACAATCAACGAACTAATCTAGCGTCGAAAGACACCAAGTTCAAGTATCAGAGAGCTAATTGATATATACACAACATAAACCTATCATCATGTATCATTCGGACATGGGCAGCCATCCGAATTGGGTGTGTGTGTGTGTGTGTGAGTCTGTTCCGGGCGACATGCTCTGCACACCATTTCATAGGAAGCACGATTTATGACATGTTCACTGCGCTTGTGATTTTCTGGCTGCTGGCCAATTGCTCCATGATGCCAGGATATTTTGTGCACTGCACACTTGCAATTTACGTTGGGGCGGGTTGCAAGACTGTTGGGGGTCTGGAGGCCAGACTTGGCGTGGTCAACGTTGGTTGACGACCCACACACACCAAAAACATACCCATTTCCATATATTCAGATGAAACAAGTTGACCTACTGCGTTGAGCGTTGTCGTGCGGATGACATGCATCGTAGAATAGAGCAGATTTGTTATTTTGTTTGCGTCGAGTGCACGACATGATAAATTATGTAAATTAAAAATATAATCAAGAAGAATGAACTCGACTCTCAAAGTTTCAGAGTTATTGCTACGATATACTCTTATGCATGTATTCTGTCGCAAATTGAATGCTTTGTTCTTTGCAGCTGAAAAAGGTTCAACACTTTTTTTTCTGCACGTCCGGACTTACAACATTCGTAATGCAATACTTCCGAATGTTGTTGGTCCGCTCGAACATACACAAAACGACGAACGTGAATGTAAGATTCGGCAAATATTCTATTTCGATGCAGGTGGAAAACAAATCCAGTAAGTGGAGCTTACGAGATTCAAATGACCCGAACTTCCTCGCGAGTATGTTTTTCTGTTATTCCGTCCACTAAGCTGACACACGTGCCCTACACAATTCGGAGTGTCGTTCGTCCGTCGTTCCAGCATACACGATCAAAAGCGATGCTCCGTCTAATTCAATATCGCCCGGCAATTCGGTGGGGACATGTCACATCGAGTGATGCAATTACGCACCGCCACAACTGCCGGCAGTCGTGTTGTGAAAATCAGTTCGAATCTGACGCAATTTATTTGTCGTTGCTATGCTAAAGGACGCGTGGAGTGGACGCGTAATCCCACTACATAAATCACGTTGCAATTCCGGAGTAGGAACCAAAGTGACACAATCCCTGATATTGATAGTGTGTGTGTGTTGCGGGCTTATTTGCCCGCATATTTCACACACATGCACGTGCGGGATTAGCATTTATCTTCGACTAACGCCAACAAATTCCATTTGTTAGCAGAGAACATCATATCTGAGCGCACAGCCGCAGACGCACTGCGCGCGAATGTTGATGAGCTGGGCTGCGAAACCGGCTCCTTCCCGACGAGAACACGCAAAACAATTTATAACAGAGCTTTCGGCTGTTTCGGCCGCAGTTGAAAGGCTTAAGACATGCCGGCACACATGTTTGTCTCAAAAAACGATTGTGTTTGTTTTCATGGGCACGCACACGCACACACATCGTTTTGGGTGTTCCACCGACAGTCAGACCAGAACGAGGCTTACGATTTCGGGGTGTCTGTGTGCGTGTTATATTGGATCGAGTAGAAAGTCAGCCAGTATTTGACCGACGAGTTGCTTTAGATCAAAGTATATCACTTCGCATTGGGACATAACATTTGAAATGTGAGGATCTTCATATGAAAAATGTCTTGACAATTTTCTGATTGGACGCAGTTCGTTGTAAGCGCTCGCCGAAGTTGGACAACAATAATGTGAAAATACCTATCCTGCTTTAATAGATAGTTTTTTTTTCACAAGAGAGATGAAAATGCACTGAACGATTTTTTGTGCGAAAATATTGTATCGAATGGTCAAATAGGAGTGAGTTATTGGATCGATTTTGGAACAAATTTACTTATGAAAATTAACATAATAAAATCGGTTATCGGCCAGAACCGGCGTTATATTCAGTCGACTAATTCTGAAAAATCTAAAACAATTTTGAAGTCTTGCTAAAAGCTTATGGATCTTGAATGTCAGGTTACCTATAACACAACGCGAAACTCGGATCGTTATTACAATGATTTAAAGTTCTTTAAGTTCTTTAAAAATGCACTGTCAGAACTTGTCCAAGATGTGGGTATATCGAAATGTCTACTAGTCAAATGATTGAGCGACTAATCGGATAACGATAACTACATTAAACACGACATTCAAGAAAGCAAAAATACTTGAAAACTTTCTATTCGATTCAATATATTTTGGGTGAAAGCAAATAAAGCATACTTTTCTCTCTCTCTTGTTTGGCACAGAATTGCGGCAGCACGCATGCAAGCGATACGGTTCTGCTTCACGGCTTGGCGAGTGTTTATTGTCAATTTTGTCGCAGCGACAAGGTCGCCGAACATGTGTGGAATACATAAACGTGTGGCAAGAAGTTCTCTGGCTGGATATCATCATGACGTCTTCGGCGCGCGTATATAAATATATGTGTTGGTTGGGTGCGCGCACAATAAATTGTAATGTCTATGCGCGATATTGCGTACGGATAAATATGCATATTTTTCCGCCCAAGGAATTCGCACTCGCACACAGTTTTATTGTGCTCACGAATAGCTAGCCTGCGAATAGCTTGCGTGTGGCGGCAAAATTCTCCAGCGATAATTCCAATTCCAAAGTTAAAACACGCTTTTTGATTAGGTTTGCACTCCGCGGCATCGCCTTCTGTGCCAGGCACACTCACACACACATACACACAAACACAATAAACATGCCGACACGCGGAGCTCGCTCGCTAATAACTTTACCGTGCAAAAATCGCACCGCGATGGGCGCATGTTTTCTGAATACAATTATTAGGCGCGCGTGTTTGCATGCGCGCGCCTGTTGAATGTCTTCGATGTTTTCGCCGGCTGCTTGATGGAGTGAAGATGGCATACGCCCGCACACACACACAAGCGCCTCCAAACTCGAACAAAGCCCGCAAGTATTGATTTTCTGTTGGCATACCGACGTCAACATGTTCAGCCGGTTTTCCGCTAGAGAGCGGCATGTTTTTCGCCGTGAATCTGCCGCGATTCGAAACAAAATAACATTTTTTATCATCTACCTGTAGCTCGCACTGCTTCAGTAGTCGGCTGCGAATGTTGTTGACATGTTACTAGCTGCGATGATATACTTTAAAGTGCAAGCGGGTAATTGGGCCAGGCAGTGAGCCGCAGAGATAACGAAGGAGCGTCCAACTTTTCTTTCCTCGGGAGCGTACGAACAAGGGATATTTTACTCCGTTATGTTGCCATAGAGAGTAGCAGAGAGGCCACAGGTCAGATAACGGACACTTTATTATGAAGTTATGCGTGGAGCATGTTTAGTGCGCGCATTCATTCCATTTTAATTCCTACTTTGTGGTATATTACTCTGTGGTGCGCAGTGTTCTTGCGCTGCAGATGCAAAGTCGTTTTGTTGTGAACACCACGTGCTGCGAGAATATTGCAAAATCCTGCCAACGTACCGTACCGTCGTGATTGCAATGCTAGATGAATTTCTGCATTTAATTTGAATGAGTGCATACGAAATACGATGTAATTTCAGGAGCGCCAACCTTCGACTAGCTGTGCTATTTTCATGCTAATGCGACTATGCAAGCATGACTGGGTGCCAGGAATATCGGGTTAGATGAAGAGTAGTTTTAGCACATAAATATGATACATAAGATTCAAATCAGCTGACAATTTGACGGTTAACCCTGGATTAACTACGGTATAAAATAATTACATCAACATCAAGTATAAAATATCCCTAACATTTGATTTCCCAACCAGATTCGTTCGTAGTCTGAAAAATCGTGGGTCATCCTGAGAGATGGTGAAACTAGTTGTTCCCGCTTTATTACCTAGAAAGTATCATATACCACACGACTGAAGCCCTAGAACATTTCCCCCGTAATCCGGGCCCCAAGTAATAATATTCGCACATCTCTGGCAAGATTTGTTTCGTCGCAAAATTCAATTAGTCCCTAATGCCGCACCGCTACAAACCGCACACATCCAAACACTCGGCACTAACACTACTACCACTGACACTGGCCTGGCGCAGGGAGCAGGGAACTGGGAATTATTCGGTTTCACGCTGTGACAAAGTCTCCACCTTCACCGTCCGTCGCAAACTAATTTCACTCGACCTAGATCGTATTTCGACTGATTACTTTTGCGCGTCAAGTGGGTGAATGTGAATGTTTCTGCAAACATTATATCATTATTTTCACCTTATCGACGGACCGTATCTTGCGTGTGGGCCGGTTCGAGGTGGTCGACGACGACGGCGACGATAAGCGTAGACCATTTCCGCGATAATTGTTCGAGACTACTGTTCTGTTGTTCAGCCCTGCGTCGATGCGCATCGCGCTTCGGTGTCGTGCAATCGAACGCGAATCTAATTTTAAACCTAAATGCCTCACGCAAAGAGAACGCGAGTTTGTGTGTGCGTTTTGTGTGCACGCACACATGAACTCACGCAATGTCGGGAGTCGGGAGGAATGTTTAAATGATCAACAAATCGATTACACTAGGTAATCTATAGAAAACTCTAGCACATTTATGCTTGTGCAAACAAAAAACTGCAACTGAAACATGTATTATCCATACACAGCGAACATGTTCATTGTTTGCAGACAATGTCTTGTGTTAAAAAGTTTCATGTGCTTGGATTTATCAGATACTATGTGGCAATTTCAAGTTCCGATGACTTGCAGATAATTTGATTGTTGCTTATCTCCAAGGCACGGAACTTGAGGGCCTGAAAGAGTACGTTAAAGAGCCCTAAAATAGTGGATAAAAACAATGAAGAAGGGTCTAAATACAAATAAAAAAGTGTTAAAACCGTGAATTCTCGATGCTAATCCGTAAAAATGGGTTTGATGACGACGTTAAAATAGTTCTACTTGAAATTATCATCCAAAGCACATTATTCGCTTAAAATACACACGAACAGCGCGGTATCCGTGGACCGGTCTAACCAATACCGTACATTCTTTCAATAACAATTTAAGAGTTGAACAATGCTTTTTCGCATTACAAGTTTGAATATTTTCAGAAAAATAAGCAAACATATTTTGAGATTTCTTGTAACGTATTTGCGATTTATTTTCAAACGAAAAATCAAACATTTACCAGTATGCAATTTGATGAAACTTACAGAAAGGGCAAAAAGAGGTCTAAAAATAGTGAAAATAAGGAGAAAAAAAACGAAAAAAGTCTAAGAAAAGGGAAAATAGATTATAAAGGGCCTAAAGTCTAAAAAAGGGTAAACGTGGAAAAAAGGGATTAAAAGTAAGGTTCATTTAAATCGTACGGAAACGTGACGCATAATCGTGGTTACAAATATTCTGTGGGATGAACAGGAATAAAAAGTAATTTTTACTAATTTCACTTACTTGATGCACTAGAAAAATGGTGATATTCGGTATATTTGTTATCATGTTATGACCTTTTAAGCTACCACATACAATTGATAAAATGGCAAAGAAGAAGGTAAAATTGTCTAAACTGATTAATTATATTGGAAATTGTCACAAAATTCAAAGAGTTTATTGACATGTTAATGTTTATACTCCTGGTATGTATACTGTATACTGAAAGTAAAACCGCAGAAAATGCACAAAA
>JANTBZ010051204.1:0-10349 GCA_024741255.1 Exechia fusca | reverse complement strand
TTTCAAAATTCCGGCTCCGTCATGTTCTAATCTACTGGAATTCGAAGGTGAAACCCGAAGAATCATAAGGATCGGACTCTGTTTAGGATACGTTATTCGTGGTCTAACATGTTTTTGGGTCATTCATATATAATAGAAGAAGATAGAAGAAGAAGAAGATGTACATAAGAGTCCGGAAAAATGCAACAAAATACACACGTGCACATTCTGGGATTCAGCCACCTCGATTTTTGCAATCGAACGAAATTGACTCAGAAAATCGAAAAACAGAAACCCAGTGTTGCTACTCGCACATAGATGGCAGCGAGGTTTGAAAGGAGAAATATTCGTGGTTCATTTAGGTTTCACACCACCGCCACATTCGTGCACACGCCGTTACCGTAACGTTACGACTTACGATATGCATTTGCACGCGTACACTGTAGTGAACACGCACGCGTGCGCGGCGCTAACATAAAACTGGCTCAGTTTAGATTCGATCGTTGCCGCTCGCGGACGTTTCAAATTCGCGTTTTGCCCCTTCGATAACATTCGCAGGTACCGCGTCGCGTTCACATCGTTCGCGAGCTAGCGTGCGTTTTTTACCTCCGCGAAACACAGGACACACACACGTAAAAGGGTGGGTGTGTTTGAGTGTGGGAGTGTTGCCTGGCCGCCGAGTGGGTGGTTCTGTCGGATTTTCATCGTCGTCGTCGTCGTTGCCGCCTCAGCCGTCGCCGTCACAACACAACAGGCCCAAAAAGGATATATACACACACAGTGGTGCACACACGCTCAGGCCAACATACATGTACATACATAGTGTTTATGTGTGCACGCACGATTGAATACACGATTCGGCGAACTTTGTGCCCGCGGGGAACACGCCACACATTTATCGCGCGAATCGATTCAACGTGCACCGTGCGTGCATAAACACTACACTATTCACATTCCGGGTGGCCACAACACAGCAGCATATTGAAAACATTACACGGAATATATGCGGATATATGCAAATGCGTGCGTGCGCATATGACGAGTGCAGAATTGAATCGTGTGGGCGAATGCAATTAGCGTGTGGCGGTGCGCAGCACATTGATTGCCAGTTTGCGTGACTGTTTTATTTGTCGTGTGTGCGTGTACTGTTGATGGAAAATCGCGTTCAATTGGAGTGCGGCGCCCAGTGAACACACATAGTGAACACACATCGTCCTACAATTTATCGAACACACACACACACACCTACAAAGATACACCTTGCCACCCCCAAAGCGCCATGGAGGACGAACTGCGCTGTCCCAACTGCAAACAGCTCTTCGCCAATCCGGTGCTCCTGCCCTGCTACCATGCCATCTGCATGTCGTGCGCCGTAGACCTGCAGCAGCCCTCTACCGCCGCCAACGCGGCCAACGCCACCAGTCTCGTCACCACCGCCCAGATCCACAGCGCTCCGCGCCACCATCAGCATCACCAGCACCACCACCATCACCATCATCATCATCACTCCACCTCGTCCACGTCGTCGCAATCCGGTCACAGCAGCACCGGCAGCACTGCCGGCACCGAATCGGTGTCCTCCGATCAGGATCAGGCCGACAAGGTCAGCATCCTGAGCGAAGCGGACTCGGGCGTCATCTGTTGCACGGCGTCCTCGCGACCGGGCTCGTACGCCGGCACGCCGCATCTCCAAGGCGGCGGCGGCGGCGGCGGCGGCTCGCCGCTGCTCTACTCGCTCGCCTGTCCGCAGTGCCGCAAGCTGGTGTTCTTCGACGAGCTCGGCGCCCGCAATCTGCCCGCCTACCGGGCGATGGAGGCGATCGTCGATCGGTTCTGCGAGCGCGAGGCGCTGCGCTGCCAGATGTGCTGCGAGACGGAGGGCAGGCCGCGCGTGGCGGCCGTCGTGTGCGAACAGTGCGAGATCCGGTACTGTGAGCCGTGCCGGGAGCTGTGCCATCCGGCGCGCGGGCCTCTGGCCAAGCACACGCTGGTGCGGCCACGCGCCAGCGCACTGGCTCGGGATGCGGTGTGTGCGGAGCACGCGGACCAGCTGCTGTCGATGTACTGCATGGTGTGCAAGGTGCCGGCGTGCGAGCAATGTCGGCAGGAGGGGCGCCATCAGGGGCACGAGGTGCAGGCGATTGCGGCGATGTGCAAGGCGCAGAAGGTGAGTGAGAGTGGCTGTCGCTGGGAGGAGGAGGGGGAGGAGTGGACGAATGGTTACGACGTGACGTCGAATTGGAATGCTTGCATGCGGTCGGTGTGTTTGTGTGTGTCCGGATTCCCGGCAGGGTTGCCGTTCGGGCACTATTCAGGCACTATTTTTGAGGGTTTAAAAGATTCAGATTCAGAAACCTATCAGATAAGTAGGCAATAATATGATTTGTTGTCTGTTGTACTATTTCAGACACGTTTGAGAAATTCTGGGTCATTTCCGATGTTTTGCGAAGATGACCACAGATTCTGATGAGAAATACGGTAACGGTAACGTTGATTTCCGGTTGGCCTTTGGCCGATGACCGTTCGAGTGCAATCAGCGAGTGTGTGTGTGCGTGTAGTCAATGTTTGGCTGTTTGTGAATCGGATATAGCCCCCACTTCGTTTGTGTGCCATTGCCAGTGAGTGTTTGCAGTGTGTTGGGCAAAAGCCAGACTCGGGCTGATCGGGCGCTGCGCATCGACCTCAGACTCGGACTTCAAAAGGATATTATGTTTACCAGAAGCAAACTGAGATCCGTTCGCTGACGTTCAAACGGGTCGAGCGAATTTCTATTCGTGCGGGTTGACTTGAATAGTACAGAATGAGCGTTCGCTAATGTTTGGCGACTGTGTGCGAAACGAATATGTACGTGTAGGAATTATGTGCTTCGTGAAAATGGAAGGTAAATCTCACCAAGACCTTTGCACATAACACCGTGCATTGCCGCGCAGGAACCCCGTCCGACAACAGGCGACAAATTAACCGCACGCTGGAGTGCAGCCAGCCAGTGAACACTCGCACGTACTTGGAATAATATATATGTGCCCATGACTTACTTTGACAAAGTCGCTCCGCCGAGGAGCATAAGTGTGCGATTGTGCGTTGAATCGCGTCGGGCGATGGTGGTGACGGTGGTTTTGCGGTTTCGTGGTCGCTACGCACACGCTCCGGACTATTTGTATTTTATTACGGTTGCCTTGCTGGCTTTGCATGGTGCCATATAAGGTGTGTCAATAGTAACGCGTCATTGTTGTCAGCATGAAGCGTTGTCACTAATTATAATGCAAAAATGCCTAAACACTATGTTCAGTTTGATGACGATTTTGTTGTCGTATTATTATTATATTTCAAGAGTAATTTGATAGATCAAAATTCCATTCAAAATGGCATATATGGGCTAATATATATTTTGGGGTATTATCACTTCCACAGGTTATGCTATTCAATTCCAAAGATCGCTCGGTCTTGATAGGAATCCCTATACATACACTGTATGATTGTCGGGCACGAGTGTGTGTGCGGCGTTTCTCCCTGGTCTGCGGTAAAGTTCACGCAATTATTAAGCGTCTCCAACCCCTTTCTTGCCGCAGCCAGCAGGCGGCCGAAACTCGACGCAACTCGGCTGACTGGAGAGACTGGCGGAGTTTCGCTGAGCGAACGATTGTTATAGCCCAGACCACTGAAATTTGCATAACATTATGATAGTGTATGCGCAGAGCGTCGTAGTCGTCGGCGTCGTCGTCGAGTCGGGAAGTCGGGATCGTGTGCGTGTGTGGTGCGTATGTGTGCGACAAGTGTGGCGACGATGCGTCGACAGCGACGTCGGACTACTTAGCCATTCATACGGCGTAGATGGATAGAAGGGCAAACAAGCGGCGCGAATCTCGTCGAACTTCAATGTAGTCAGCACTTTTGGTCCAACCGCCCGCACTCAGATGGTTGGGAACAGATCAGGGATGGAAGCTGGGAAGTTCCAATAAAATGCACTGAGAGAGAAGAGTGTGTGTGTGTGTGTGTGTGAGAATAGATGCCAGATCATGTACGCCAGTAGGTTGTATGAAACCGCAGCCGAAAGCTGAGTTTGCAAAGTCTAGTGCATACATACAGACTAAAAGCATTTTGAAACAAGTGGTCTTGTCACAGAAAGTATGCTTGAAACTACACGTAGTACATGGTGAATGGATACGTGTAGTGAAGATGCCTTGTAGTACATGCATGTTATGTCGAGTATTCTCGGGCGAGAGCCATCAATATGTGATCGTGTTCACTCTGGAGTGCGGCAGATGAGTTTGGGGAAGTGTCTCGTTAGTGGCTTCGACGGGATGCTGCGTTCGAAATGGCATAACATTTGCGTTGGAATTAATGCAATAATTCGAAATCTTCTTATGCTATTATCCCATTTTGTATGTCGTACACCGAGGGAGAATAAATAAGCCTTGAATAAACTCTATACAATATTCTATCGTATTTGTGCTCACGAGACAACGAAACGTGCACGCAAAACATACAAGCAAACAGAGCACTATTCAGTATAATGAACCAAACGCAATTTTGGGCAGGAGGCCAACTTCAGCTCTGCAGTAGTACTACGGAAAGTGGAGGCAAAGTGCGCCTGAAAATGAGCTTCGAGCAAAGATACAATCGGCAGCATACACACAACACACACACACAGCGCACGCACAATGTTTAATCGGCAAATAATTCTGCTCGTTCGTAATCCTCTGGCGCACTCGGATGAACAAGCGCCACATCACAACGTTCCACACACACACACACACACACACACACACACACGCCACCGCAACCGCACACATTCATGTACATTGTGCACTGTGTTTGCACACAAACAAGCAGCGAGGCGCAAACATGCCAGACACACCCTAATAACGCATTCAATTCGCTAAAGCTCGCCGTCCTCGTGCCAAGCGAAATGCGGCAGCATATCGGATTACGAAGTGTTTTCGAATCACGGGCAGGATTTTGCATATACTGTGTCGTGTTATTTTAAATCTTGAGCAGCACGCATCATCGCTGAAAGGAAGCAACGTTCAGAGTGTTTAATTAGCTTTCGTTTGGCTGTTATGCTGTGCTCAACTCGCGCCGAGACGCCGGATCGTTGACATTCGTCGTTTGCACATCAAGTGTTATGTACACATTTTGTGTTCGCTCAAAGATGCCGCGTATATTTGATCCATGTCAAATGCCAATCCGTTTAGTTCATGGTTCATGTTACGCCGATCCCGGCCTGCCTGTCAGCACTAAATTAAATCATTCGAACACAGACGATGGTAATATTATTATTACCGGCGGTATGCGTGCATTAATTTATTACGTGATGTACATACTAATTTCATTGGCTTCCGTTTGCTCCTGCGTCGCATGTCGCACACATGCACCTTTGATGATGTTCTTCTGATATTATTATTGCGTAGAAGAAACGATAATACAGTCTTGCGCATACCACGTGCACACACAATTTATCCCGTCGACCTTCTTATGTACGAAACACACTTCAACATTGAGCGTAGAACACCGTTCCGCTTGTTCAACAACGGTCGCACACACACACAGCCCGCGAAATCGTCAGTGACATCACGTACGTGGTGCATTTATCAAATAAATGATGTTGTCTTCGAGATATAATCATCCGTGAAATCTTCTCGCGTTCGCGTGGCTCGCACGTTCTTCGCGCAACCGACGAAACCATTATGCGTTCACGTATGGCTTTGTGGCACTGTCGTGCTGCGTTGCCTTGGTGACCCAACGACAGCGTCGCCGTCGCCGTTCTGTGTGTCAGACAGGCGCATAACGAGGTCCCCGTACATGATAAATAAAACCAGCAATATCTCGTGTGTACGTATATATGCGTGTGTGTGTGAGGACGTAAATGTATGACACAATGAGCATACACACAAAAATGACGAACCGACGAACCAGCTCCAGACCCAAAACAAGTAATGAATATTATATATTCACACGAAACGCTCGCTCGCATTTGTGTGCCTGGAGAGCCGCGAGCGTTTTGCCGAGATCTGGGGGCCCTACAAAGAGAATTGCGCATTTTTTTCAGCCGCACACGGACCACGAACAAAACAGATATTTTGCGGAACACGAACCATGAAATATTTGCGAAATATTCACGGCACGTTCGCGTTCTCGTAATGTAACGAAATAAATGCCTGCATTATTGATGCCTGCTACACGACCGCGGCACAGCACAGATGCGTGCTTCGGTGCGCGTGCGCACGCTCCTCTCCCAAGCTTTGCGGCATATGTTCATGCGAAATTAATAGCTTGTAAACGTTTTCGCATATTCTGCCGTCTCTAGTTTCCAGTTCTGTCCATCTGCCATCTATAGAGAAATATATGTTATGTTATGCTGAATGCGATGCGACCGCCGTCGCACAGCGAGAAATTCACACAATAAATTAGGGCCGTTGAATGGCGAGTGTATGTTTGTATGTTGAGGCGTGTATGTTGAGGCGCTAAGCGCGTGCCCGGAATGCCAGAGCGCAGACGTCGGGGCAAATATGTGGGAATGCTCGCAGACGCGACGATCGTATTCGTGTTTATTTTGCCGGGAGATGTTCGTAAAGCCTCCCAGTTTATGATATATCAAAATTTGTATGGCACTTCCATTCCAGGCATACTATCCTGGCGCATACCACCAGAAGAGCCGCGCAGAGCAAAAGTTCTGCCGTTCGTTTGCGTTGTTATTGTGTGCGCGTTGCTCCGTGTGCGACGTTATCGGAATATTGATGCGAAACTACGCGAATGCACGCACGCACGCACACCCAACTACAACGCGCGTACCCAAACACACTAACATGTTATCTTCAATTCCGTGCACGTTTGCAGAAAAACTCTGCAAACTAAATATATGTACTCAGCGCGCTCAGCTCCCATTATTGCCGCTAACTTTTGCTGCACAAAAATCTCACACCTCCTGCGCGAGCTGCTTATCGTCTCGCACACAAATTACAGTCGGAAAAAACACGTCGACGGTGTGTTTCACGACGACACGAAAATGACGCCGGCAACGACGACGGCGGCGGCGGAGGCACGCCAAAGCATAAAACACGTGCAACGTGGTGATCAAAGCGAAATTTATGACCGCAACACGACGACGACGACGAAAACAGCATATCTCTATCAGTTGCCGTACCATGCCGCACCGGCGGAGACGGGCCCCGCATTGGAAGCGCGTGAATCGTGATTCAGTGTGCGCCGTATTTGGGCGCCGTCGCCGGTCGAGTTTGTGTATGTGTGTGTGTGTGAAAATCTATGCCATTTATACACAGCGCGCGATGGTTAATCGATACACGGCGCGTGCGCGAGCGTGCTGTTGACGCTGGCGGACAACGAGCCGTGCCGTCAGGGACGGTTTGAAGTACCGTACAATCGCACCAGAGTCCCAGCACGAACCTACATAGTAGCACCAATGGTTCTGGTACATGTTTGACATTGAATTTGAAAATTATTCGATCCATAGAAAAGCATAGCATGTCTTCCTTTCTCAGCGCTCAAAAGCTAATGGAATGTCTTCTAAAAATGTTGATAGCATATTCAAGATGTAGTTCCACATGTCCTATTTCAGCTGAATGACGGAAATGCATTTCACGACGTTTCCCGCTTTAGTTCAAAATATCACTGTCGTATCTCCGAAACGGTATGTGATGAACGGATTCTAGTTATGGCCAATTCTGCTATTGGATAAATTGAATAGGATAAATTGAACAATACATATCCTTTAGAAAGAACCAGAACTTCAAGTGCAATTGAGGTAGATATTGCATCCAAGGGTTCTCGTCGAACTACAGTTCCTAATTCATGTACCAGAACATATGCGAAAATTATCGAGACTCGTGCAGGTTGGTGCGGTTGGTTGTAGAGGCACGGTTACAGCCGTTGCCGTCTCGAAGTGATTTACGGGTCACTAAATTGTGTGCTCGACTACAGCCGTTTCGGGTCGGGGCCGCCACCAGAGAGCTGAGAGGCGGAAAATGGAAAGAACGCGTCCGCTCGTCGAACGACGTGCGCTATCGGAAGCCCGGCGCTTCGGCGCTTCGCTCGTGCCATCATAATGCCGGCAGGCAAATCGTGGATATTTGATAACTTAATGTGAGCGCAGGCCCGCGACATTCGATATGTGTGAATGTAATATACAGCATGTTCTCGAAATTGCCTGTATCGTTATCGTTTGGTTCGCGTGCGTGCGTGCGTGCTCGAGGGCATTCGATTCCAGTCCAGAGTGTTCAAAGTATTGTAATTTTAGATATGCTTTCTGATTTACAACATACTCGATATTATCGCGGCGATAAAGGGGGAGGGAACGGTGTACGATTACAAATTATGCGCGCCGATTGTGTGGCATGCTATGAGTGTGACATACGAGTATGACTGAGGAACACCTACGATGCTACACACGCATTTTGTCCACACAATGCAGATCATTCGTTGCTGTGTATACAATGCATAAATTGCGTCGCCTCTTGGCACTCATAAATGTGTCATAATATGTTCCAACTTCCAGATGTGTCTGCGTGTGTGTGTATGTGTATGTTGTGGTCCGCCGAGTGTTGTCTCGCATATGCCAGACAAAACACACGTACACTTACACACTGACATGACAGCATACAACATACAACTCAGACGTACAGAAAAAAAGGTGTTAATACATTCAGCGCATGGGGACGGTCGTGCTTCTGCTGCCGCTGCTGCAGCACAATGTAACCCTATACACACACATACACATTCCGTAATATGATGATTACACACAGTCCAGACCAGCACGCGACAAGACGTCGTCGACGGCGGCGGCGGCGCCGGCAGCGACAATATTGGCCAAACAGATGTTTTTGATGGCGCGCGACGCTCGTTCGTGCTCTACATACAAAGTGTGACACGCATCACGTGCAACCGGACCGGCTCTATTTATATATATGCACACATACGCATGCAAACACGCACGCGCATAAGTCACATTAAGTATGGGTAATTAAAATATTAAGTCGTGCATGCCGCAGGCACACACATGGTCTGCGTGCGTGCGTGCGTGCATGCGTGTCTCGCCTATGGGGGGTGCGGGCATGCTAAGTGGTATAACATTCAGCGAAAAAAAACGAAAGACCGAATAGCTCGGGTGTGGATTACGATAGGGATCTTTATGCAAATTTCGATGGGTGTTTTTCCGACGGCAAAATAATGTGACAGTTCCGACAGAGCTACTATTATGTACATTAGAGCATAACATTCGAATTGGTTTATCATGCGCTTCCAGGCAGGTTATATTATTATGTCGTTTGTTCTCGGATTTTTTTCTTCGCGCACATTGGAGTAACTCTAGACTCGTCGCATTACGCTCCATTCTTTCAGTGCAATAACTCGAAACACGCACACAATGGGAGGTCAACGCTCGCTCGAGAGCTGCTCTACCACTCCTCTATCCCGGTCGGATATGCGGCAGGCGTGCACAAATATTATTAATGGCTTCCACGACGGTTCTCCTGCTGTGTGGTGTGGTTCTAACGCGATATAATATCGCGCATAATTTCGTGCGAAACAATCGAGGTGCACGGGCGCGTGTGCGATACACTCAAAACCCATTATAAGACGCCGCCGCCGCCGCCGCCGCGGAGCCGCCCCGCCACCAGTTCGCAATCGACACATGCGCATGCACACGCGATCGTTGAGACGACGCGCGGTTCATAAGTGAGTGATTGTATTGTTTCGTGTGTATTGCGGTGTATGACTATTTGCAGAGCGTGCCGACCTGAACGAATGCGCTTTTTGTGCACACGAAGTTTCGAGCTCGCGTCATCTAATCCGACCGTCAATCGCGCGCGTCTCACACGTGTGCAATTGTTCGGTGTGTGAATATATATGGCATTAAACTATGCATTTGTTACCGTCAGGCCCGAGCCAGACATGGGCAACATATGTGTGTGTGTGTGTGTATGTTTGTGTGTGTGTGTGTGTGTGTGTGTGTGTGTGTGTGTATGTTTGAGCGTGCAGACGTAACGATAAACTACGAAACACACACAAACACACGACTGTGGCACATTCATAATCTAATGAACACGCTGCATTTATGCAAAACACATCGAGCTCGCGCGTCAAGCGCGACTTGAACACGAACACACGCGGCTTGATATATGTATTAGAGTGGGTCAAAATATACTCGCCAACATTGGCATCAAATTATTATAAATTATTAAAAGTTCAATTTCTGGAATTCGAGAAATTATTCACAAAGTTTTAGAGCAAGGCAGTGGGTACTCTCGAAACTCCGTTCCAACAATATAAACATGTTATTGTTTTTGACAATCGATCATGATTTCCACTTTCAATATAATTCAATTTCGGAAAAGGTTGCTGAAATTGCCCCCATG
>JANTBZ010051193.1:0-10353 GCA_024741255.1 Exechia fusca | reverse complement strand
AAGAAAAGGCTATGAATTGAAGCCCCATTCACTGTATGTCTTTATCCTGATTTCACCTTTAGTGAATATTTTATGTCGTCAGTCCCCTAAAGAATGTTCGCTGTGTAGAGCCTTAGCACCGATGAAAAATTCATCGCCGAAAAATACATATTTTTAAGGCACAAATGTAAACGTCCTATTCGTCTTTTACTACCATACGATACGAATTTGTCAGCCATACTTTTATGAAGTTATTATTGTGTAACTCACCTTATCGCTCAGCTCAATACTCGCCGTCCGCTCGCCCGCCCTCCGCCTATTGCAACACAACCCCGCCGTCTTCTGCAGCTTCCGATTCCACACCACCGGCACCGCCAGCTGACCGTCGAAAATCCGCTCCACATACAGCTCCAGCAGCAGCGCCGTCAGCTTCTCGCGATTCGCCCGGAAGCGATCGCGAAACGCCACCGCCGCCGGATGCATCCGGTGCAGCGCCACGTGCACGTCCAGCGAAGCGAGAAACGACAGCTGACCGGCGCCGTGCGGCGACGGCCGACAGATGTCGGCCAACGTCAGGCCGGCGACGGCGATCGCCGGCGTCTTGCGCGTGGATTTCGGCGTCTTTGCCGTAGGCGTTTTCGGCGAAGGCGTCGCCGCCGCCGCCGCTTGCAGGTCGCCCAGCCGCGGATTCTGCAGGATCTTGGGCAGCGGCACTTGGCCGCGCAGCTGCACCCGCATGCTCGGATCGTCGATGAGCAGTTCGTCCTCCTCGGCGGCGGCGCGACGCGCCAGATTGACGTCGCTGGCGCGCGTGATGTCCGCCAGCGGCGAGTAGATCTCGCGCCTCGCGTGCTCCAGATCCTCGAAGGCCGGATTGTAGAGCTTGCGCTTGGTTTTGGTGGCGGTGACGGAAGCCGCCGCTGGTGGCGGCGGCGGCATCATGTCGGCCGAACGGGCCGGCGTGTGCGCGAACGCTTTGGGAGCGGCGAATTCAAAGTCGGCGAGCAGACGCTTGGAGATCGCTTCCAGATCGGTGTCGCTGGCGTCGGGTCGCTCGTGGCACTCGTCCTCGACGACCTCGGCATGCGTCAGATCGAGGTAGGTGAGGTCGTTTTTGTTGGTAGCGCTTCGCCGGCTGCCGCGGCTGCTGGTGCTCGAGACGGATGTGTTGGTGGCGGAGGTGGCAGACGAGCTGGTGGTGGTGGATGAGGCGGCTTTGGAGCGTGGTTTCGCGGGTGCGGGCGCCTGCCATTCGTCGCCATCGTCAGAGTCGTCAGAGGAGATGAGATTGGCGAGGTTCTCTTTGTCGGTGGCCGAGTCGGAGTCCGAGGAGGCTGGAGGTGGTTGGGCGGTCTTTGTGATTTTGGTGCCGTCTGGGGGGGATTCGGGGATTAGTTGGGATGGTTTATGGAGAGATGATAAAATATGAAAACTCACTCAATCGGCAATTGCGCACCGAGCGACCGGTGGTGGCCGGCGTTTGGCTGGGATTTTGCGGCTGAACAGATGGAACAGCCACAGGCGTCTCGACATGATCGTCATCGTCACTTTCCTCTTCGCTGCTGCTGCTGCTGTCGACGATGCGGTTTGGCACTTCTGCAAAAAAACAAGATTATAATCGAAAACGCTATTTTTCATAGTACGAGAGCAGTCCGATAAGTATCTAGCACCAGGGCATATGGCGCCACGATAGCATTTTGTTTAAACGTGTACTTCATTCGTTTAGAAGGCTACTGTAAAAATGTCTGCAGAATCTGACTCGTCGTTGTGTATTGAATACGATGGTGTTCGTAATATTTCAGGATCGCTGAATTTTGGCCATCGGCCTAGAAGGAGACTATGTAGATGAACAAAAAAAGTGTTTTATTAAAAAATGTTCGTCCTTCCTTAGTAGGCTAGTTCCTTATCAGACGATGCTTGGATTCTCACGTAACAAATCAACCCGTGAAACTCACTCTTCTTGGCCGACTTGATGCCGTCCATCGAGGAGCGCCGCGGCTTATACGCTTTCGGAGTTGGATCCGCAGTAGCAGTTACTGTAGCTGTTGGTTTCGGTGTTTTAGGCAGCTCCGTACGTGCGCAGACCGCTGGTGGCTTCTTGAAGAATGGCGAACCAATGGACGTTTCGGCAACCGGTGGCTGGTTCGGTTTGGGTGTGCGTTGGTTTTTGGCTTGCACCTCACCGATGCGCGTCGAGTCCAGGTGGCTGGCGATGTTCTTGCGGACTGCGGTTGATGGGGAGATAAGAAGGGTTTGATCAAAATCAATTTGGGTTACATTTTATGAAGATAATTGAGGTTCGAAGTACAGCGATCTGGGATCGTCAACATTGTAGATATGGTTTTTAATCACAGACAATTATTATTTTGGAATGCCTTTTTGTAAAATTAAGTGCTTGCATATTTTAAAATGTTAACATTCTTTAGCACAACATTTGTCTAGTGTGTGTGTGTGTGTGTGAGTGTCGTCATTCAATTGTGCGAGAGAGACAAGAATATATTGGGCGCGACCCGCGAGTATTTTTAACAAGGTTGTAAGTTATAATATTATACCGACTACCCGTACACGAAAGAAAGAAACAGGTCTACAGCTAACACGCTACGTATTAGGTGTGTGCTTGTACGCACCATATAAACTTAACAAGCTGGTTCGCGGTAAACCTCTGAATGGACCTTGATATGTCTTGTTAAATCAAGGAAAGAGCAAAGGCAAACATGCTTATCGCCTCATGACAAAGCTTAGCCCTTTTAAAATCTTGTAAAACCTGTTAAGATCTCGAAAGAACTTTTAAGACCTTGAAACTAGCAGGTTAACTTGGTAACACCATGTAACTATTAACTATAGCTTGTTAATACCACGTGGCTAGCTTATTAGCTCGGTATAATATTATAACTTTCATCCATGATTTAAATATTCTCGGGTCGTTCCCAGTTTCTGAACCCCAGCAACTCATGTCATTTGCTGGTGCTGCTGCTGGTTACGCGAACCTTTGCGCTGCGGCGGTGGCCGCGTCGGACGCCGCTGCCTCTCCCGCTCCCGCTCCCGCTGCCGCGGTTGGGGCGACCTGTCGTCGCTTGGGCCAGGCGCACAAACCGCCTGACACTCGTCGACCGTGCTGAAGCGGTTCGCGTTGCCCGCACAGCCGCCGTAGCGGAACGCCACGCACACACCGCTGCTGCCGTCGAACGCGTACACCGTCGACCAGCGACGGCACGGACCCGCATCGATGCGCTGGCGGCACGCGGCGTGCCTAGACCTAGACCTAGGAGCTGTTGTGCCCACCCCACGTATCCCGGACAATTGCATTGATTGAACTGTTTGACGAGAGGTGAGGGACTACTTACCGTTGGCGTCTTCATCATCGTCGTTGTCATCGGCATCGACTCGCTGGATGGAAAAGATTGAGAAATTGGTTATTATTCAGACTAATTCAAGTTAGCATGCCAATAAATGCTATATTTCGATGAATTAACTATTTTGAGCACTCCCATCTGGATGTGACGAGTTGTGATCAAAATGGCAGTGATGCCAGTAAAGCCGCCTCGAAATTAATCTCTTAGGAAACCCCAACTCTCCAACCATCATTACCCACTCTCTCCCCACTCACCGATCCCAGACCAACCTGCTGGCCACGCTCCGCTCCACAGCGCTGCGCGCACTCCTCCGCCGTCCGGAAGTTGTTCGGATTGCCCGCGCTGCCGCCAAACTCAAACTCCACGCACTCGCTCACCCGACCGTCCCAGTACCAGCGTTGCAGGCCCTCCTCGCCGACACCCTGGTGCGGCGGCAGCTCGCACGCGTCTCGCGCATTCTCGCACCGCTGCTCGCACTCCTCCACCGAGTGGAAGTTGTTGCGGTTGCCGCCGCAGCCGCCGTACGTGAACTGCTCGCAGATGCCCTCGTCGGCATTGTAGTAGAAGCGACGCTCCGGGATGCGGCAGTCGCCGGCATCGGAGGGCTGCAGACAGTCCGATTTGGTGGCGTTGCTGCTGCTGGCGGCTGGTCGTTGAGGCTGCTGCTGAGGACGCCTTCGTTCCTCCTCCTCCTGGTCCTGCTGGCGTCGGCGCTCCTGCTCCTGCTGGTGACGATCGCGTCGCTCCTGCTCCTGTTCCTGACGTTCACGCTCCTGGTCGCGCGCCGGCGGAGTAGGAACGCTGACCGGCAGATCGGGGCGCTTGCAGCGCTCCGTGCACGCCAGCTCGGTGTGGAAGTTGTTGGTGTTGCCGCCGAAGCCGCCGTAGTAGAACTGACGGCAGCGCGCATCGGCGGTGTCGTAGTACCAGCGGGTGGTGTAGTTCTGGCCCTCGCCGATCTCGGACGGCAGTTCGCACAGGTCCTTGGCTGAAGGACGCGTGATTCGGAGGGTTGAATTGGTGTTAGAATTGTTGCAGGAATGTTTAACGCAAAGCAAGGACACAGCAAACCATTCGCCATTCTTGGTTAAGTGACAAATAACCTTCTTCAACTCGATCACATCATTTGTTGAACAATCAACCAATGATCTTCCACATGCAGCGAAGACTAAATCCGAACCATTCGCCTCATGCTCTATATCTATATTCACCACTACCAACCATCCATATTCACCACTACCACCTCAACCACTACTCACCGACTTGCAGCGGACACTCGGTCTCGCAGTCCTCCAGCGACACGTAGCTATTGCGATTGCCCTGCTCACCGGTGAAGTAGAAGGGCAAACAGCGGCGCTCCGCCTTCGAATAGTACCAGCGCGCATGCTTCGACTCACCCGTGCCCGTCTCCTTCGGCAGGGTGCAACTGGCTGCTCTCATGCGAATGCCATGCCAGACGTGTGTTTGTTTTGTGAGCGTGCCAAAAACCATGTGTGAGCGTGTGTTAGATGTTCAGACCAGACCAATGAAACCGTTGTGTTAGAAGGGTGTTGTGCAAATCAAACAAAAAATCGTCGAAACCAAAACCAGGCAGGCGAATAAAATCAATTCAAACTCACTCTTGTGCACGCCCGGCTTGCGGCAATGATACTGGCACGCATGCTCGGTCGGATAACGGTTCGCGTTGCCCTGGCAACCGCCATACTGGAACGGCCTGCAGACGTCCGATTCCTTGTCGAAGTACCAGTTCTCGAAGGTGCCGTTGCACGGTCCCTGCTCCATGGGCTGGTCGCAAGGGGCTACAAGATGAAAAAAGGCATACATTTATTAAACTTCTCTTTTGTAAAGAGTAGCCATTTGGAAGAAAATAACAACAACAAAATACACGTTCGAAGAAAGTATTCTAGGATTTTGGATCAAAGACAATTAACTCACCCGACGTCCTGTCCACCACGCACTGCGCCCTGCACGCCTCCACCGTCTCAAACCGATTGTTATTGCCCAAGCATCCGCCATACACAAACTGCCTGCACTGCGCCGCCTCCGCATCGTAATAGTACATCGGATACCTTCCATTGCACGGCCCATGAACCGACGGCAGCACACACGATGCCCTACCCACCGGCTCCATACACGTCTCCTTGCACTCCGCATCGGTCAAATACCGATTACCATTGCCGCCCTTTCCGCCCCACCAGAACCGCGCGCACGACCCATAGTTCACATCGAAGAAGAACCGCACCTTATAGTCCGTCCCGTTGCCCTGATCCTTGGGCAGCGCGCACGCCAGCTGCGCCGTCGCCAAACCACCATCCGCACATCCCTCAAAGCGCGCACCCTGCGCCGCCTCCACGCCATCCGGACAGCATCCGAACTTGCTGGTGGCACACGTGCATCCCTCGCCATCGGGTCCTTGGGCGGCCGTCTTGCCGTCGCCGCAGCACTTGTGCTCCGTCTGCGAGCAATCGCAGCCGTACATGTGCGGACCCGTCGGCCGGGTCACGCCATCCGGACAGCAGCCGTGCTGGAACGTGTGACACGGACAGCCGGTGCCGTTCGGCCCTTGGGCGGCGGTCACACGGTCCAGGCAGCAGCCGTGCTCGGAGTACAGGCAGCCGCAGCCCTCGTTGCGGGGACCGCGGGCGGCCGTTGCGTTGTCGGGACAGCAGCCGTAGGGGGCGTATTCGCAGCCGCAGTTCTCGAGCCGGGGACCGTGGGCCTCCTGGATGTTATCCGGGCAGCAGCCGAACGGCGAGCTCAGACAGCAACCCTCGCCATTCGGACCGTGCTGCGGCGTCTCGCCGTCCGCACAGCAACCGAACGGCTCACGAGCGCATGGGGCCGACGAAGCCAAGGCGCATCCGTGCTGATTGGCGCCCGTTGCCTCCGAAATGCCATCCGCACAGCAGCCGAACTGGCTGCGCGAGCAGTCCTTGGCAGCCGCTGGAGCTTCGGTCGCATCGATCGAGGCCTCCTCCGTGGGGGCACTCGGATCGGTGGTCACATCGTCGGCCGGAGCGGGCGTCGTTGTGGTCGTAGTCGTGGTGGTCGTAGTCGTGGTCGTCGTGGTCGTCGTCACAATCGGACATCCCTCGCCCTCCTCGTTGGGCGACTCCGTCAGCCCATCAGACTCACAGCAGCCAAACAGCGTGCTGGCGCACGGCGGCTCCGGGCATCCGGCCATCTTCTTGCCAGTGGCCGGCGACAAACCGTCGGCACAGCAGCCGTACTTGGTGTCGGCACAAGTCTTCGGCACCGCGCAGCCCTCCTCGAACGGACCCGTGGCGGCTGTCGCGTTGTCCGCACAGCAGCCAAACTCGGCGGTCAGGCACTTGGCGACCTTCGGCCGCGGTCGGCACTGGCGCGGACGCTGCTCGCTGCTGATGATGGTGGCCAGAGTGTCGGCCGGTGTGCTGGTGGCCGCGTTGATGACGCCATCGTCCATGTCGGTGAAGCGGGGGAACAGATCGACGGTGGTCTGGTCGAGGTCCAGGTCGCTGCTGCTGGTGGTGGTGGCATCGGAGGCGCCGGTCCACGACTCGGTGGTGGGCTCCGTGGCACCGGACACGGTTGAGGCGTCGTCGGTGGTGCCGGACACATCGGTGGAGCTCTCAACGGTGGAGGCATCGGTGGCCGATTCTTCGGTGGAGACACCGGTGACGGACTCCTCGGTCGAGCCAGTCGGCGTGGTGTCGCTGCTCGACTCGGTGGTGGCGGACGCATCGGTCGAACTGTCGCTGGTGTCGGCGGTCACATCGGTAACGTCGGTGGCGGATTCGCTCGACGACTCAGTGGTTGAGGCAGAGTCGGCAGAGTCGGTGGAGCCTTGGCTGGTCGACAAATCGCTCGATTCGGTGGTGGAGAGCTGGCTGGCATCGGTAGAGCTGTCAGTGTCGAGCACCTCGGTTGTGCTCTCGCTGTCGCTGGTCGGATCGGTCGTCGGATCGGATGAGCTCGACGGTTCGGTCGTGGTCGGTTCGGATGGAGATGAGTTGTCCGTTGAACTATCGGAGCTATCGGGTGTGGTATTCGAGTCGGTGGCGCTCTGCTCGGTAGCAGATGTCGTCAGATCATCAGCAACGGAAGATGATCCGTCTGCGATCGACGAGATCGTCACCAGATCGTCGTCGGAAACACCGGTAGCTGCAGACGCGTCAGTCGTGCCCGAGAACTCCGTCGTCGATGCCGAAGAATCCGCACTAGCCTCTGTCGGTCCAGTCGAATCTGACGAATCGGTGCTGGCATCAGTGACATCCGAGCTCGCGACAGTGGTAGCCTCATCGCTATCACCGCTACCATCCTTGGAAGATTCGTGAACAAAGTCATCCGTCGATCCCTCGACCGTCGAGTCGGGCTGATCGGTGCGTCCATCGTCAGAGCTGGAGCTGGCGCCCAACAAGCTCGACTCCGTGCCGTCGCTCATCATCAGCTCATCCTCAATCAGACCGGACACGGCGGTCGTTGTCTGCCCGTCCATCTCGATGCCATCGGACACGCCGTCGCCATCGGAGAATCGCGCCAACAGATCCGGCTTCGCGTCACCACCGCTGCCCTCCTCCGCCGGCTCCTCGCCCTCCTCGCACCACTCCTCGCTCACATCATCATCCTCCACAATCGGCCGGCTGGTCACATCGACCGGAATCACGGCGTCCTCGGAGCACGCCTCCTTGTTGCACTCGTCGGTCGAGAACACAATGTCCGATTGGCTGCAGCGCGTCGCCTTGACGACCGCCTCTTCGGCCAGGCACAGCACCGAGCGCAGCTTCTGACCGCCGCCGCACGTCTTCGAGCACTTGGACCACGGTCCCGCGAACCACTGCCCATCGCAATCGGCCGCCTTACCCTCGCACTCCTTGCTGTCGACGGGCCGCTCCTCGGCCGCGCACAGCGTCTCATCGCTCAGCTTCTGCACACCGCCGTCGCTGAACGTTCCGCAGAACACGTGACGCGTCTGGACGCCAGCGCCGCACTCGGCCGAGCAGCCGCTCCACGCGGAGCGGAACCAAACGGCGGCGCACGGCACCGTCGTTTCGCACGGCCGCTGCAGAGCAGGCTTCTCGTGCTGGGCGCAGAACGTCTCGTTGTACACTTTGCCCTGCTTGGAGGCGCAGCGCACGCTGCGCGTCTCCTGCGACAGGCCGCAGGCGCGGCACTTGGTCCACTCGGAGGCGATCCAGTCGACGCCCTCGCAAGGGCGCAGCAGGCACGGCTGCTCGGCGGCCGGGCGCTCCAGTTCGGCGGCCAGACAATCGTCGTCGGGCAGAGCGACGACGTGCTTGCCCTCGCGACGGTAGCAGCGCACCTGGCGTTTCTGGGTGCCGTCGCCGCACAGGGCGGAGCACGCTTGCCACCGGCCGATGTGCCACTGGGGGCAGACGGAGCCGGCGTTGCAGGCGCGCACGGTCGCGGGTTTGTTGCCGACGGTTTCGAGGCAGACGGAGTCGTCGACGACGGTGCTGGAGCTGTGTTGGGCGAGGGAGGGAGGGAGGGAATTTGAGTGAGTTCAGTACAGAGCTCCAGAGCCTTGGAAAACATTGAACACCCTTCATTGCGAATCGAATCCGAGACCTTCAGCTCGTGAAGCAGAATCCCTGAGCCTTGAGCTACTCCGTTAGCCAAATACATCGTCGGCGAAAAACATCGCAATCCCAACATAGCAAACATCGCATACCAAATTCGATTAGTTCCCGTTACTCACTTCGCCGAAACCACCTGCTCGCATCGGACAGCCCTCTGTTGCGTTCCCTCCTCCCCGCAAGGCTTCGAGCACTTCTCAAACTCGCCCTCCACCCACTTCGGAGCGCACGCCGTCTGTCCGCACTGCTGCTGCTCCGCCGGCCTCGTTCCCACATCGCACAGTCCCTCGTCCACCTGCACCATCGTCGTTTGACTCACGCACTGGATCTCGCGACGCTGCACACCGCCGCCACACTCCTTCGAGCACCGCCCAAACTCCTTGTACGTCCACGCATAGATCTCCGGCTCCGTCTCGTGCACCGAGCGCTCCGGCACCGAGTACTCGTAGTCAATGCCCACGTTGCGGTCCTGCGACAGCAGCACCAGATACACCGGCTCCGCCGTCGGTCCGCGCGCCCAAATGTGATCGGGCGCCGCGAAGCCCTGCGGCTTGCGCTCGTAGTGCCACAGCGCGCCGCCAAAGTGCAGCGAGCGCGGGAAATCGATGCGCCAGTTGCCGTTCAGATAGTAGTGGCCGCTGGCGTTGCGCACGGCCAGATAGTTGTTGGAGGGGGCGACCTCGCGGATCTGGATGTTGGTGGCGCCCGCCGGGATGAGCAGCACGTCGTTGTAGCCGACCTGCATGTTGTTCAGAGTGATCTGGCCGGTGGAGGTGCGACACGAGGAGCCGTCGCCGGCGCAGCGGCCGCACTTGTCCTCGCGCGCCTCGGAGCCGAGCAGCAGGTCGCAGCCGACGGGCTGGCATTGGCCGGCCACGCAGACGTTGGGCGACTCCTCGTCGCAGCGCGTGCCATCGATGACCTGGGCCTTGTGGCGGAAGTAGAAGCGCTCGCTCTTCGGTTTGCAGTTGAGCTCGCAGGGATTGGGGGCGCGCGTGTAGGGCACCCAGTTGTAGCGGACGCCCTGGAAGGGCACGTCGTTGAAGTGGGCGCACTGCTGGAGGCGGAAGTCGGGCTCGGTGTCGGGGCAGTCCTGGACGGGAATTTGGGATGGTGAGTTCGGTTGGATGGTATGATGGCGAAATGACTGCAACTCACAAATGAATGAAAAATGACTGCATACTCACAATAAAGCTGACAAATCCTAATTCAAATGGTAATTGTTCATCAAGAACATTGACATTAAGTCATGATTGTAGAGCAGCTAATTAGAATACTCTTTCGGGGTTAGATATAAATCGGTTAAGATATACAGTCCGCGAATTAAATTAATTTTGAATTGACACAACATCTAAACAAAAAATAATTTTAATGTTTATTGCAATCAGATGGAAACATGGAACATTATTATGTATGAAAATTACTGCTTTTTTCGATCATTATTC
>JANTBZ010051182.1:0-10357 GCA_024741255.1 Exechia fusca | reverse complement strand
AAAATAAATAAAAATCGATAACGCTTTCGTGATTTGCTTCGAATGATGAGGATTCGTGCACAATGCAGTTTTTTTTTTCAATGATGTGCACAAGTCCTCATCATTTAAAAGTACGAAAATCTATGTGGATTTTGGTTTTTAGAGTCTTCAGTTAAGGCTCAACCATGAAAGAATTTAGAGACTTTACTCAAACGAATTCTTCGTAGAAAATGAAGGAGTGCTTTCTCAACTAAACTGCATCATTACAAATCTTGTATTGTGTCTCCAATGAACCAACAAATTAACATGTTCCAGATTAATGAGGTAGACTAGTGTATATTATCATGGAAACAAATATAAGATGTTCTTCTGTCTGTTATACTCAAAATACTTGATCAACCGAAATCTTAACTAGTCTGTCGATGGTGATGGTGCCGCCGCCTAACAACGGCGACCATTTCCACGCACACGTGCTGTTTGCGGTTGCGTCTGGACCGGACACGCACAAAGGACACGCACCCGCACACACACACACGGAACCGACCGCCCGACCGTCCAACGTTCGTGCTGGTTTGGTGCTGGGACATTCTCTTTCGCTGCTCTCCGTCTGTGTTTGTCGGCCACGCCTAACAAGCCCGACGACGACGACGACGACGGACGGCGGATGGAACTTTTTCCGCCCGTTGCAAACGCGTTTATGTCACACCCGTGCACACGCACGCACGCACGCACGCACAGACAGCAAGTTTTCCGTCATGGTGACGAGAAAAAAGTCGGTCGGTCCTAGCATCCGGCCTCCTCCTCCTCCTCCTCCTCTGATGACGCCGTCGACCTTTGTGACGTGCGGTGCGACCCGGACTTCTGCTTGCTTCTCTCGTTTGTCGTGGCGGCGGCTTTCCTTTTTCACCCTTTTTGCCATCCGGCCGTGCCGGCACGAACGAACTCACTCGAACTCATGCATCGTCCTCGCCAGCGAATTCTACATATTTACTTTCACAAATATGTGAGCCAGCCGAGCCGAGTTTCGAGGAATTCGACAAGTTTTTGAAGGCGCTTCTTGTTCGACACAGCGTGTGTTCTGTGTGAATACGTGCAGAGTTTCGTAATAAGAAAAGTTGTGCTGCACACAGATAGAAGATGCGGAGAAGAACAGAGAAAAGAAACCACAACCGACGACGGGGGCCGAAAATTACATTATTCGTTTATGTCTGTGAGTGCACTGCACAGCAATTTTGCCCGCCCTGCCTGTCGGCAATTGTTCTGCGGGTTAGGGAGCGTGTCTGCGTGCGGTATTTTGAATCGAATAATTATTATGTTGCGTGTCTGAAAAGCGTCGCCGTCGAAGACGCAACGACACACGCACAGCATCGAACTAGAAGTTACTGTGACGCACACAGCCACAGTCGCTAATCCCGTTTACACACACTGTTTGAGTTTGGCGGACACAATATGGCGCCCTCTGCTAACGTAACGTAACGAACAATGCGTGCACGCATGCATAATTCTATTATTCGCCAACGATCCGTAGCCAGCGTGCATTTCTTGTGTTCGTAAACTTCCTTTAAACTAATTAAATGCTTGTTTGTTCAGACGCAGAGAGCCTTATTCGAAGATGAGACGAACATAAATATGTTCAAAGAAAATGAACTGATTTTAAAACTAAAGCATTTCCTAAGAAATAGTCGGGTAGATGAAGAATAGAGTAGAACCGAATCGTTAGTTCTAGATCCAGTTCAATCGGCTTCATTACCTGCGTTCCGTCGCCAATTCAGTAATACACTTGACGCTTGAGGTATCAATCGATAACTATTCAGTATGTGTTCCAGTATACGCTCACCCCATTGTTCAAATAGTAATTTGTAATCCGATTCCATCTCACGACGAGGAGTCAATTGTACTCCATCGCATGCACTACATCCGGATGCCTCTTCATTGTCACTTTCACTGCAATGCCAGCGCAGTGCTAATTGACTCCTGATCTGAACAATAGGAGCGCAAAACCAGGCAATCAATTACACGTTGGAATTCTGCGAGGGTCCTTGCATCGAATCTCCGACGACAGAAGCGCAATCACGAAGCGCACAAAAGAACGACACATTCGTTCTTCTTATCTCATCAATAGTGCTAGTCTAGTAGTAGTGCTAGTAGTGCTCTGGGAACTCGAACGCATACCGGAACAAAAACGGATGCCGGCTGGCGGTGACTGAATCAAACAGCACACGGATGAGTCTATGCTCTGCTCGCCTCGACTTGTGTTGTTGATTCACCCATTACCGGGGAGGCGCTGCCGCTTCGAGTGCCTGCGCCCGCACGTTTGCCTGCACACGTTCGTCGTGTTCGCCGATGTGTAAAATCAATTTACCCTCCCGCCAGCTGGCGTGCGTGTGCCATTTCGCTTTGCGTTGTGCGCACGTGCGTGCGAGCATCCGTGTCTGCATGCATGCATAACTGCATCGACGGGCAAAAGTTCGCACCCGAGCTACTTGTCATGCAGCGAGCGGCTGCGGCTGCGAACGGGCGCCCCAACGAGACGGGTGCAAGGCGCAAGGCATTCAAGCAAGTCTACGGGCATAGAGAGCAGACTTGATCAACAGAGTTATCTAGTTTTACGATGGGAATATTTTTTGAAAGAAAAAATATATTTCAATACAATTTGAAAAAAATCCCGTTGGCGCTACTACTCAAAAGATTTTGTCATCACATGTAAATAACGAACATTATGTTCGAAGATGCCATGTGGTTAGCACAGCGCTCCTAACGCTCCAAAGTGTCGAGAGAAGTTCGAAAACTTTACTCTTTTACTGCGATTTGAACCCGGGAACTTCAGCTCGTAGGCAGGCACTCTACTTCCAAGCCCCAAGAATGTATTCATCATACATACATTAGATACATTCTTCAACCTCCATCGAGGGGCGTTGGGTACGAGACAAAAAGCCTCGGTCCGACATTTAGCCTTGTCCTCGGACAAAGTTCCGAGTTCGCGCCAGAGCAAACCCCCCTTCTTTGCCTTAGCTATGGCAGACCTTTTCCTACTCATACTAGGTCGGCCTTTTCTTCGACTGCCCTGAGGCTCCCAATCCAGGGCTTGGTGCGCGATGTTGTTCCAGCCACGTCGGAAAATCCATTTGCATTAGTTTTTCTAATCTATGAACATGTGATCCTGTCAAACCAATGTATTTTAAGCTTACGTCGGAGGCAGCTGCTGAACGCATGAATTTTAAACGAGATGATGTTTGTCATCCAGGTTTCACTGCAGTACAACAGGACCGCAAGGACATTTGATACATAGGTCCGGAGCTTCAGTTTCTAAGAGAGATCTGTTGATCGCCAAATGTAAGCCAGACTTGCAAATGCTCCTCTAGCTTTGGCGATCCGTGCCGTCACGTCAACTTCAGCTCCGCCATCTTTCGTTATAATACTGCCAAGGTAACAGAAACGCTCCACTTCCTCGATTTCTTTCTCACCGACCTTTAGCCGATCTGCTTCTGGGGTGGCTCCAACAATTTAAAACTGAGTAAAAAATACGATTTTTTGGAAAGAAATTCAAGTCCACAATTCAAAATATTCTCATATGGAGAGTTTTCCATAAACTCGTAAACCATTCCCAATACTTCGCACGTCTGCCCCAGCCTAGTCAGATATGCAGATCCGCAGAGATGCACTCAATGGCACGCTGGTGGAAGGCGTGCACCGCACCGCACACACATCGGCGGATCGGAACGAAGTAAAGTGTTGCTGCCGCGCACGTGAAGCGTGAAAATCATCGCCGCATCCTTGTGCATACAGACACGGCAGACAGACACGGCACACACACACGACACGTTGTCGGCGCATATTGGATGACACGCGAACGCACCGCCGCTGTCGCAAACGGGTCGCGTGGAAACCGAATCGCACATTATTGAATTACGGCGGTACTCTGCCACTTGCGAAGCACAAGTGTGCGACATGCATACTACATGCATAATGAATGGCGGAACGGCAAGAAGCACACCTGATGCTGTGTGAATGATGCATAGACCGTCGACCGTCGTGCTCATCGGGGTATTATTAACTCCTCACACACACACGTGCACACCCACACTGATTAGGCATCACATGCGGAAACGCAGCGATGCGACACACGTACGAACGAGCATAGTTCACTTATCGTAAAACGGGCCAGCGTGCACAAGAAGACTCTTGGATGGAAGCACTGAACTGAATTGTGTGCATGCGAGTATGCATGCGCCGACTGAATGCCTCAGCACTCCTCCGCACAGTATTAATACTCCATCGCGCCGAAATTCGGGGCTCGGCAGCATAAATCGGGTTCGGCAGCATAAATCGGCATCTCGCACGTACGCGCACACGACGGCATCTGTGCAATATTGATGCTACAACCTTCAACTCGAGCATGCGAGCATGTTTATTGATGAGAAATACGTGTCTTACATGCTGGGATCCGATTCGTGTTTTCGGCGTATATTTATGCAGCCAGTGCGTGTGTATGTGCGCTTGTTATCGATTGCTTTCCGACAGCGACGCGGTTAACTATCCGAATCCATCCGAATCGAAATACGTTCGGGACGGGTGTTGTGATTGCATGTGCCCGGAGCCCGGAGTGGATATTGGGCTGGTGATTGATATCATATCAGGCAGGCAGGCATCGGTGGAAGATGCGTTCCGAGAGTACCGATTGGAGTCATTGCAAGTCCGGAAATGTGACATTCGGACTTTCGAGCGATTTTCGGAATCTAGTACTATTTATCTGGTTGATTTGATTATCTGGTTTAGTGAACGTTTCTGCAATAAGAAATCAATTGTAAGAATGTATCAATACTAAATTTATATTTGGCAATATGCCATTAGCAGAAATAACTAAAGCCAACAACAACAACAAGAGAGTATACCAGTACAATCTAGTACGATGATAACGCTTTTTTAAATCGAGGGATTATTCAGAGATCAATCAGAATTCGTCAGTTTGCTCGAACCAATTCCCACATAAATTCGCATACAAGCTCATACAAACTGCGGATGCGAACTGCCACGCAAACACGATTTTTTCCAAATCTAGTACTATTTATTTCTGGATTACCACGTTCAGTGTAACGCTTCTGCAAACATACACTAGTTCTAGACATTCATCAATACTGAATTGCTATTTGGCAATATGCCAGAAGCAGGAATTGCTGATGACAACAACAATAAAAAGAACAAGAGAGCTTTTTAGTACAAACTAGTACGATGAGAACGCTTACTGAAATTTAGGGTCAATTCAGAAATCTATCAGAATTTGCCAGTGGTTCTTGCCGCTAGTCACACATAAATTCGCACTGCTCCATCGCAGTAGCATCGCACACTATAAGTGCAGCTGCGAACTGCGTCGCAAACACCAATTGGATATCGATTTGGATGGGCGCAAAAGTTTATGCTCGCGCTGATGCCGTCGCCGCCGCCGCCGGCAACTCCGGGGCGGTAATAGTCGCGCGTTAGTTTGACGTTCGCTTTTTGTCCGAGGCGGCGGCGGCGGTGGCGGCACACGAACGATTGTTTGCGTCAGATCCGCAATCGCAATCGCAGCTAATGGACGGGAATGCGAGCCACGCACGGTGAACTTTTCCGTGGCATCACATAGTCGAAATGCAAACGGGAAAATGTGCATTGATTTGCAACTTTTTTCGCGCGTGCGCGTGCGTGCGAAATTGCCTCGCACAAATAACAAACAGAAATGGCCCGAAGTCAGTCGTACACAGAGATGCACAGGACCAAGAGAATGGCGATGACGACTCCGCCCAGCCAGACGCCAGCGCCAGTGACGCATTATTGGCCATGGGATTTGCTGCTGCTGCTGCTGCTGCGAAGCGCGCTTCCACTAATTGATGTTTGGTTCGCATTCTGCGTTGTGAAACGCAGGACGCAGAAAACTTTGCCGTTGGGGTGTCGTTGGAAAGTCGTCGTCGTCGCCGCCGTTCGCAGCTTGGCGACAGAAGCACAGAAGCAATGTAAACTGGAACCGCGCGCGCGAGACTTTGTTCGAGCTGCGACGTCAACAGTAAAAGTTATTGTTGTTTTTGCCAGCCAAGCGAACGCAGCCGCAGCGAACTTTTCGCTGACTCTTGACGTACGAGAAAAACCAGCCGCAAACATTCCGCAAATTACGATAGTTTGTAATCGGCTTTGCGGCTGTGCGGCTGGTATTTTTTCTCGCGAGCGCAACGCGATGAAAGATTCGTAATCTTCTCCGAACTATTTGCGGGAGTTGTGCCCGACAAACAATATCGCCCGATAAACTTTTGCCGGTTATAATTACTCACTCGCCGCGAGTGTGTTGTTTAACAATTTGCCCAGCAGAACGCTTGTCGAGTCATTTGTCATAGTCAACGGTGACTTTTGTGTGCACCGAAAATAAAACCATCCAGCGCCTTAAGTGTCTGTGCATGTGCGTCTGTGCGCCGAATGTGCTTCAGTGTTTCAGCACCGGCGACGTCGGCCAGAATTTATCGTTTTTGGGTTGGTTGCGCGCGTGCGAATCCGGTGGCGGTGCAAGTGAAACGTAGTATACTTTACTGGTATGTTCTGGTGTGGTGCATTGCCTGCCGGTGCACTTTGCCGGACGAGCAAAGTTTTTCCATAACTCACGGACTCGGTGCGGTGCGGTGCTCTTGTGAGCGTCAGCGCGAACAACATGAATATAATGTAGGTGCGAGCAGTGCACGGTCGCTGATTGTGTGTTCGTGTGTCTGTGCTCTAGCTTGCGGCCGAACAGCATCCCGGTAACATCGGTTCAGTGTTAAGCTGCGCCATGCGCTGCCACGCGCACGCTGTGCAACATAACTTTTACGCCAACAACACGCGTCGCAGCATAGACATGACCAGAGTTGTATTTTTTTTTTCAACGATGTATTTTGAGAATAAAACACGAGAAGTATTCGACTTGAAGACCATATAATCAAAATGTTCGAAACTAATCTTGGTAGTTATACTTATTTTCATGCTTTTGTATATAATAAGCATCGCGCTCAGAAGAACAAATGTTCGATGGAATGACTATATCAAATTTCATGAAATTATCCGGCTCGAATGACCAAATTTATGAACTAATTCCTGTGAAATGTTGTTACTTGCGTGTGTTGCTTACCAATTTGTTCTCAAATGACCAACTCTGCCGACGACATGGACTCCGAATGCGCAATGGTCCAAGAGTTTCGCCCCGAAATGTGCTTCTATGCACTGTGTAATAGATTCTCGTGTCTCCTGTGCAGCATAGAAAGCTGCCGCCAATGCACACGCACGCACACACACACAGAATCCGAAAACACCGCTCGCTAGCCGAAGCACGCAGGTACTTTATCTTGATTCCGCCGCACAGTCGCAACATTAAATGGCTGCCTGGCTGGCTGGCGGTGTGTGTGTGTGTGTGCATGTTGTGCTCAAAGTTCAAAACGCGCACGCGACGACGGCGGCGCTCTGGGAAAATTATAACGAATGAGGAAGGCTTAATGCATACGCACCAGTTCACCAGCTTCATGTTCGGTCCGGTCGTCGGTGCGGCGGTGCGGCGAAAGTTGTGCAGAACCGCACCATCCTCCGCCGAGTGGTCATAAATTCAATGTATATAAAGAGATTAATGCGGCCAGCGCCAGCGTTAGGGCAACATTAGACGTGCGGTGGCTGAGCTGAGCTGCTGTTGGCGGGCGTGCGTG
The DNA here is from genome assembly GCA_024741255.1 of Exechia fusca. Lineage (NCBI taxonomy): Eukaryota > Metazoa > Arthropoda > Insecta > Diptera > Mycetophilidae > Exechia > Exechia fusca. The sequence continues at coordinate 2,690 of JANTBZ010051182.1, read as the reverse complement.
CGATGCGATGCGTTGCAAATTGAAACGGAGCTCGGGTGGATCCGCATGCGCATCGCATTCCGGATTGTGGCGTGTACGAGCAAGGTTCATTGGAATGGAATAGGACATTCGGTGTACATGTAGAAATTGCGAGAGAATTGAATCTCATCACAAGATACACATCCTGACTTTTATTCATGCAATGTAAGGTTTTCCATCTTCAAGTGGTCGGGTCCGGGTCCATTCTGTTTCATTTTTGTGAAGAAAGAATGAACGCTTCAACATAAAGTGGTTCCATGCGTCCGTTGAAGAAAAAAAGAAATTGTCCCAATAAAGAGGTCTTGAAAGTCCGTGAAATATGAGCACAGGAAACAAGCGCACTACCAGCAACCAGCTACCGTAGTCGACATTTTGGTCCTGCGCTGGTAGTAAGCTTATTTCTAGTGCTCATATTATGACACGCCGATCATTTCTTCGAACAAATTCGAATATCGTTATGCGGTCCGTAAAAGTCATAAAGTCGACATTTTGGATATATTTTGGTCCTGTGCTGATAGTGCGCTTATTTCCAGTGCTCATATTTTACGGACCCGACGTTCACCACAGTCATAAAGTAATTGGATAAAAAAAAAACAATCCATATTCGTTCGAAGATATACTTCAAGTCCGCTCCAGTCCGCTTCCATTTCAATGAACCTGGTATGTTGTGTCGTCGCCGACAACGCCATCATATTATACACAACTATAATATCTTCGGGGCAGCATAATATTTTGCCCGGCGCATCCGCTAGGGCACATTCCGATTCCGGCGCTCGTCCTCGTTGGGTCATTTTCAATTTTACGTCTCATCGCGCTCGCTCGCTTGCGCAAAAACATCGTTGACAATATCATCTCGGCTGTGCGCTCGCTCGTTCACTCGGCCATAAATTACCATTATAAACGGATAAATCGCAACGACACAACGACGACGATGTGCTGTTGATTTCGACGTTGCGTTAGGTCGTTTGATTTATATATTTTTCCGCGCGCTTTGCTTCGGCAAAGCAAAAACCATGCGCGCAATAAAAGCCGAATATCTCGCATGCGCAGACGCAGAGAGTATGTTGCATTCATCGAGCAGAGTGATGTGTTTTCGGGGTGGACAAAAACAAGCGCGCGTTTCTCTGGATTTAACGATGTGGCGTCGTCAGCGGATTTACGGTCAAACGGAGATGAGATGTCGCTGGTGGTCAATGCTGGCGGTGTTTTGCCGGAAACGAGACGGACCAGAGAGCGGAATGTCAATCGGTATTGAATGCGCGCGATCTTTGACTGGACTGGCGCACCAGCATACAGATGGGAGCAAAAGCACTCGCATTATCCACATCCGATTGCACACAAATTATATTTACACAGCGAGTGATTTTCAATGCGCTGCTGCTCTGCTCTATGCTGTCCATTGCACTTGACTCCACAATACACTTTACGATGAGCAGGACGATCAAGACATTTCGACTCACTGGAGGCAAAGCGAACGGACACAAGGGTGTGCCCTCCAGAGTCGAGGACGACGTCGCCGACGACAAAAAAGTCCGCAATGTGTTTGCGGACACACACCTCTCGACTACATCGAAGCACACAAAGCGCATTGAGATGGGATATTCGACATGTGCGACGGGTTTATGTTTAGTGGATTGCATTGTGAGTGAGTGGAAAGACCGGAATTGTTTTCATGTAAGTCAAATATCGATTAAGGCAGATGTTTCGAGAATATAATTCATGCAATTTTTCATCCCAAATTTCTATATTCACTATCAAAGCAATGAAGGTAAACAGTGAAGGAAAACCAGCTAACCCGATTTATCAGCAGTGATCAACTTTAGCGAGTTTTACGTGATATGTGGTTGTTGTTGTTGGCGAAGCACAGTCAATATTGCCTTATTTGGTATGTAGGTACTTAGAACAGAATCGATTGCACCAATCAATCAATCAATCAATCATGTTTGGTACTACAACCCGAAGGTCTTGACCTTCCTTGTATACCACACTTGTATTTGAAGAGTAGCAGGACTTCGTAACCGGTATCGGATTTAAAAAATTACATGTGGTTAGCACATCGCTCTGAATATACATATACATTATCTTCACATGATTTACTACCATGATCATTTCATTCCATGAATTATCACGCCGTGGCACCCCTGAGAACCCGATTAGATTTTGATGTTAGGTTGGCACATCTGTCGTTGATATTCCGATATTCCGATATTCCGATATTGATACTCCGATTTTCAGCGTCATCGGTTGAAATTTGACAAAGTAATCTCGATTTTCGGAATGCCCAGGCGATTTTTCTATTATCTCCTCTCGGCCTCTGAAACGAATTCCGCGGGGCCGTTTCTTAAGTCGATTGAACGGGTAGAAGTCACAGGAAGTCTAATCCGGCGAATGCAGTGGTTGTTGTATATTGTTCGTGTTGTTTTCGGCCGAAAAGTTACGGATAACGGTCGAATTGTGCGACGGTGCGTTTTCGTCGTAAAATCCAAGTGAGGTTTGTTCACAATTCTAGTCTTTTTTGCAGAACGCTTCACGCGAGTAGTCCTGTTGACTGTCTGACCATCCGGGAGGAAATCGTGATGCACTACGTCATTTTAATCGATAAAAAACAGTAAGCTTCACCTTCCTTCTCGATTGAAAACAGCGCTGAAAATCGGAAGGAATATCAAGGACAG